>PVKS010042042.1:0-15657 GCA_004027875.1 Aplodontia rufa
CTCTTGGGGGTAATCTCCAGTATCTATATACATTTTATATTATTTTGTTAAAAACTTGTATGGTTGTTCAAAAAATAAATTTCTTAATAAAAAAAAAATTTGAGGGCCTGTTTGGAAATCTGATGTAATTGCCAAATTTGATAATGCTTGGTTACTTCTACTCAGTTATAGCCTGATGGTTAATAGTGTTGTTTCCAAAGATTATTTTTAATCCTACCATTCTGCTCATAGGTGGTAATTAATACAGTATTAGTCTTAGAAGTAACAAAGTAACCAGGTTATCACTGATTATTGTACCCATTGGCTGCTCATATAGTCTCTTATGCCTTATTTTGTGAGGTATTAAGCATCTCAAGGGCCAATAATTAACCAAATATTGGGAAGACTGCTGTTAATCTCAGCTTCTCAAATCGCACCCAGCACTAGTGATTCTGATTTTGCGGATGTCAGGTTCATGTCCTCTCAGAGTTGAAGAATGAAACCAAGGGACACCAAGGCTAGCATAGTAGATGGATTTTATTTTATAGAAAGTAAAGCATAGGGAAAAGAGCAGACTTTCCCCCAGAGTAGGAGAAAGGGACAGAGCCGATGAGGCAGTAAGTTTTGCCCTTTTTATACAACATCCTCTCCTCAATTGCTCGTGGTTTCTCTGCCCCTGTACCTAGGACACAGGCTCAGGGAATTCTGGTCCAGCCTTGGGTTTGCACCTCAGGCATTAAAAGAAAGAATGTGTGGGCTTGCTTAGCAGAAGGGATTGTTTGCGTTTCAAGCCACCTTGCCGGACCCTTCTCATTAGCATTGGGAGATGTCAAATTGATCTTAAAGGAAAAAACTGTTTTTCCCTTGATTGAGTAGTCTTTGATCCTGGCCACAAGCATCTTTATTAGCAAAGGGAAGTTGCTGTCTGGATTGCCATTATTAGCAAAGGAGATGTGAAGCTGATATGCACCTCTGCTTACTTAGGGCAGTGGAATGCTCTTTGCCCTCTCAGGAAAGATGAACATCAGTTAATTTTCTCCTTATTGACCCACATTATTCTGCCTACACTTACTGCCTAACTTTTCTCTGCCTCACTAGTTGTAGAAGAGGTAAAACCCCCAAAACTCATCAGTATCTCTAAATTAATATACCTAAGAGGGCCCCAGGCCCACTCCTGAGCCCTGAAAATGAAGAAAAAAGGAAGCAATTCTTCCCCTCAAAACCACAACTCCCCAGCCAAGGAGTCCATAGATAGTGTCCTGGATGAAAGCCTAGAAAGAAGTATCAAAAATCTGATTATTAAAACAATCAACCAATTAAAAGAAGGCATAAGAAAGGAAATTAGAGAGCAATTGCAGGAGCTGAGAGATCACTTTGATAAAGAGATAGACATTCTGAAAAGAGATGTGACAGAGGCCTGAAAGTTGAAAAACATGGTCAACCAAATCAAAAGCTCAATTGAAGATATTGATACCAGTAAACTCAGTAGAAAATAGAACTTCAACTCTCGATGATTGAACATCAGATAATGAAGACAGCCTGAATGATGTTGAATCTAAGGAGGATAGACAAGATTTAAAAACTTATTGAGCACGATCAGAACTTTCAAGAAGTTTGGGATGAGATGAGATGAAATAATGTGAGAGTCATCGGGACAGGGGAGAACATTGAACACAAATAAATGGCATAAAGAACCTTCTCAATGAGATCACCATGGAAAACTTCCTCCATATCAGAATCGAACCAGAAACTTAAATTCAAGACAACTATAGGTCACTGTTAGGATGGCTGGGGGCATGGCTTTAGCTAGCCTGCACATCACAGCATCATGGTGCCTGGCTGGGGAGTGGCTTCAGTCAAGTCACAGAGGCCATGCCAGCTGGCTGAGGGGCAGGGAAAAGGGCAGCTTGCCCTCAAAAAGAATAGCCAATCAGGATGCTGGCGGACAAGTTCCAATGGATTGATGGATCCACCAGCCAGTCTCTGAAGGACCAACCCCGTTGTCAACTTCCAGTTAGCCAGCAAAACCAGCTGCCTGGTGAAGGTCCAGCACCACTTTCCCTGCATGCCATTCTCCCTGCATGGGGCCCGTTTCCCATGCCTGTCATCACTTCCCATGCCCGCCCTCATTATGGCAGCGCAGGTGAAATTGGCCCAAGAGCAACAAATCCAATAAACACTCGGCTTGAATTTACACCACTGCCATCATTATTCCTTTTTCTATTTTTTACAGTCACCAAATAGACCTAACCAAATGAGAAACTCACCAAGACACACCATAGACAAAATGAATAACAGAGAAACCAAGAACAGAATTTTAAAAGCAGTAAGAGAAAAACACCAAATCACTTTCAGAGGAAGACCAATAAGGATTGCTGCAGATTTTTCAGATCAGACAATAAAGGCCAGTAGAGCATGGAATGATATTTTTCAAGTATTGAAAGAAATAATTTTCAGCAAAAGATACTACCCTACAAAACTCAGATTTAAATGTGATGGGGAAATACATCACTTCCATGATAAATTCAAATTAGAAAGCTACATGAGCACAAAGCCAGCTCTGCAGATAATATTCAAAGACAAACATCAGACAGAGAAACAAACAAACAACTTCCAAAGCCCATAAACAGAAGAAAATAAAAAATAACAACTCACTAAAAGATATCCAAGATGATGCAAAATACAGCAATGATCACAACGCCAGGGACCCACAATCACATATCTATTCTAACTCTGAATGTGAATGGACTCAATGCCTCAATCAAAAAACATATATTACCTGACCGGATCAAAAAACAAAATCCAACCATATGCTGCTTACAAGAGACACACCACAGAGCTAAAAATAGACACAGATTGAAGGTGAAAGGTTGGAAAAAAACCTACCAGGCTTGTGGACCAAGAAAGCAAGCTGGTGTTGTGATTCTTATATCCAACAAAGTTAACTTCAACCTAAAATTAGTCACAAGGAATAAAGGTCACTACATCATAGTAAAAGGAACAATACATGAAGAAGACGTAATGTTAGTGAACATTTATGCCCCCAATCACAACTCTTTCAAATATGTGGAAAAAATACTTAAGGACATTAAACCACTTATCAACTTCAACACAATAATACTGGGGGACTTTAAGACACCACCATCAACAATAGATCATCAAAGTAAAAAGTTAATAAATATGTCTCTAACCTAAACAACTCTATCAATCTATTGGACTTACCAGACATTTTCAGAGTATTGCATCCCAAATCAGCTGAGTTTACCTTCTTCTCAACAGCACATAGATCTTACTCCAAAATAGATCATATCCTAGTCCACAAAGGAAACCTTAGCAAATACAAAAAAAGTTGATATAATCCCATGTATTCTGACAGACCACAATAGTAATATCTTAGCAATTGATCTTAGCAATTAACACAAAAAAAAATAGAAAGCACATAAATACTTGGAGATTGCATAAAACCCTCTTAAATGAATAATGGATCAAAGACAAAATGAGAACAGAAATCAAGAAATTCTTTGAAATGATTAAGAATGAAGACACACCCTATAGAAATCACTGGAACAGTATGAAAGCATTTTTAAGGGGTGGCTTTATAGGATTGAATGCCTTCATCAAAAATCAGGAGAGAGTCCAAATAAACATACTCCAATTCAAATCTCTACAAAAAGAGCAACAATCCAATTACAAATCCAACAGAAGGAAGGAAATAACCAAGATCTCAATGAAATTGAGATTAAAAAAAAACAATACAAAGAATGAACAAAACAAAGAGTTGGTTCTTTGAAAAATTAAATAAAATCAACACACCCCTAGCCAACCTCACCAAAATGAAGAATGAAGTGAAGCAAATCAACAAAATCAAAGACCAAAATGGAGACATCACCACTAACTCAACCAAAATCCAGAGGATTATCAGAACTTATTTTGGAAATCTGTACTCTTCCAAGTTTGATAATCTGAAAGACATGGACAAATACCTAGTCATGTATGACACCCTCAAATTAACACAGGAGGATATTGAAAATCTAAATAAACCAATATCAGGTAGCAAAATTGAAATAGCAATAAAAAGCCTTCCTAAAAAGAAAAGTCCAGAACCAGATGGATTCTCTGCAGAGTTCTACCAGACTTTTACAGAATTAACACCTCTCTTTAGTAAACTATTCCATGAAATTGTAAGGGATGGAACTGTCCCAAATACTTTTTATGAAGCAAACATAACCGTGATTCCAAAACCCAACAAAGACACATCAAGAAAAGAAAACTACAAACCAATTTCCCTAATGAACATAGACACAAAAATCCTTAATAAAAATCTAGCAAATCACATCCAAAAACACATTAAAAAGATAATACATCATGATCAAATGGGCTTCATTCCAGGAGCACAAGGCTGGTTCAACATATGCATATCAATAAATGTGATTCACCACTTAAACAGAATTAAAGACAAAAATCATGTGACCATCTCAATTGATGCAGAAAAAGCCTTTGATAAAATTCAACCCCCTTTATGCTCAAAACTCTACAGAAGACGGGGATCAAAGGAAGAAACTTTAATTTTGTAAGAGCCATCTCTGTCAAACCCATAGCCAACATACTTAATGGTGAAAAACTGAAACCATTCCCACTAAATTCAGGCACAAAACAAGACTTTCCACTCTCACTACTCTTGTTCAGTATAGTCCTCAAAACCCTAGCCAGAGCTATCAGACAAGAGAAGGAAATCAAAGGAATTCAAATAGGAAAAGAGGAAGTCAAGCTATCTCTATTTCCTGATGGCACGATCCTATACATAGTAGACCCAAAAAGCTCTATCAGATGACTACTAGAGCTTATAAATGAACTTAGCAAAGTGGCAGTTTACAAGATCAACACTCATAAATCAATAGCTTTCCTACAGTCTAGCAGTGAGTCCACCAAGGAAGAAATCCAAAAATCTGTCCCATTCACAGTAATCTTAAAAAGAATAAAATACTTAGGCATTAATCTAACAAAGGACATAAAGGACCTCTACAATGAAAACTATCAAACATTAAAGAAAGAAATTGAAGAAGCTCTAAGAAGATGGAAAAGCATAGCATGTTCTTGGTTAGGCATAATCAATAAAATCAAAATGGCCATTCTGCCAAAGCCCTGTACAGATTCATGCAATCCCCATCAAAATACCAATGACATTCTTCTCAGATACAGAAAAAGCAATTCTCAAATTCATTTGGAATAACAGGAAACCCAGAATAGCTAAATCATTACTAAGCAAGAAAAAGGAAGCCCAAGGTGTCACAATACCTGACTTGAAATTATATTATAGGGCTATAGTAACAAAAGCAGCATAGTATTGGTATCAAAACAGACATGAAGACTAATGGAACAGAATAAAAGATACAGAGACAAACTCACAAGTCTTTAACCAGCTGATATTTGACAAAGAGGGCAAAATTATATTGTGGAGGAAAGACAGGTTATCCAACAAATGGTGCTGAACAAACTGGACAGCAATATGCAGACAACTGAAATTAGATTCTTATCTCTTACCCACACAAAAATCAAATTGAAATGGATCAAAGAATTAGGAATCAAATCAGCAACTATACAATTGCTAGAATAACAAAATAAGATCAATACTCCACAACATTGGTGTAAGCACTTCCTTCTTCAACAAGACTCCCATAACTCAAGAATTAAAGCCAAGAATCAATGAATGGGATACCATTAAACTGAAAATCTTCTGCTTTGCTAAAGACTTAGTCAAGGGTATCAAGAGAGAATGTACAGAATGGGAGAAAATCTTTGAATGGATGCCTCTGACAGGGGACTAACTTCCAGAATATACAAAGAACTCAAAAAACTGAATACCAAAATCACAAATAATCCAATCAATAAATGGGCTAGGGAACTGAACAGGAACGTCTCAACAGAGGAAGTCCAGAAAGCAAATAAATATATGAGAAAATGTTCCACATCACTAGCAATCAGAGAAATGCAAAGAAAAACTTCACTGAGATTCCACCTCACTCCAGTCAGAGCGGCAAAAATGAACAATACGAACAATAACAGATGCTGGAGAGGTTGTGAGGAGAAAAGAATACCAACACACTGCTGGTGGGACTGCAAACTGGTACAGCCACTCTGAAAAGCAGTGTGGAGACTCCTCAGAAAACTAGGGTTGGAACCACCTTGTGACCTAGTTATCCCACTCTTGGGTATTTTCCCAGAAGAGCTATAATTGGCATACCACAGAGACACAGCTACATTAATGTTTATAACAGCTCAGTTTATAATAACTAAACTGTGGAACTAACCTAGATGCCCCTTTGCTGGATGAATGGATTCATAAATTGTGATATACATATATAAATGGAGTTCCACTCCACTATTAGAAAGAACAATATCATGGCATTTGAAGCCAAATGGATGTAAATGGAAAAAAATATGCTGTGAAATATCCCAGACTCAGAGACGTAAGGGCCAAATGTTTTCTCTCATATGTGGAAGCTAGTGTAAAGCCTACAACAGGATGATAGACATCTGAGTTTAAGTAATAAACTCACCATAATTGAAACTCCACAAAAGTGGGGTGAACCATACCTAGGAAGGTGGGGGAGAAAGGAGGGAGGCAGGGAGGGGAATGAGGGACAAGGGGGGTTATCAATACAATGGGGAATACTCAACTCCCATTAGAAGTCTAGCTATACACAGACAGAGGTCCTCAGAAATGTCAACAATTATTATAAATGTATTCATTCATTTCATATTATAGTATGGTGAAATTAGAGAGGAGACATGAGCTCAGAGAACGGATAAAGGGGGTGGATCCTGGTCTAGGATCAACCTCAATTTACTATCTCACTGTCAATATCCATTTATGCATGATTATGTAATAACAATTCCATCCAATATGTAAGTTTATGTCAAACTAATAAAAAATACATAAAAAAGAAATACACCTACATACGTTTAAAAAAAAGAGTTCAGTATCTAAATATGAGTGGGGCCTTCCAGTCAGGCAGCCAAAAACAAAGATTTTAGCCTAGAGTTTTAACCTGGGGGATGGGATCCTATTCTCCAAGGTCCCCATTTCTATCTGCCTACAGGTAATCTATCTCATATCACACTCACCCCTCTGAAGAGGTCCTTGACTGCTGTCAGGGTAAAAGGGTGATGATTGCTCTGGCTTCTTTGTGCTGATGGTGGGCATTGGCTGTGGTAGTCAGGGAAACTCTCCAGAGGGTCTATCAGGGGGCCCTTGGTAGAAGTTGGAAGGCAGCTCCATCAAGGGTCATATTTCTATAGCACTTTGATGGGGTCATATTTCTATAGCCCTTTGATGGACTCTAGGCATCCGTGCATCAGTGCACTCCAGAGGTCCATGGTGGTGGTTGGCAGGTGACTGGACATGGTGTGCATAAGGGGAGAGATCATACTAGAACAATAAACAATGCAACAAAATATTATTTTCTGCAAACTAATAGCACAAAAACAGTCAGTGCTATCAGCTAGCCTTTGAAGACAGGTTAATGTGTGGTTGACACGTCATTTATTTGTGAGTGGAGGACATGCACATCCTTAGAAATATTAATAGTGTTGCTAAAAAGCACATTTAATTTTTATAATGACACACATGTCCCACTGAGTTGGGGAATGTAATCTGATTCTATAATGTAGCTTTTTATTGGCATTACCTCTGTTAGCAGAAGAATCCCTTTAGCTGTGTTCCTTAGGATTCTCTTGATAAAGTTAGTTAGAGCTTTTATGCGCCACATTATATCTTTTAGATTGATCTGAGGGACAAATATTAGAACTATTTACTTGTAGGGGGATTATACATTTGGAGTTACAGTAAAAGAATCATTATCTCTTTTTAAATGTCTGTGTATGGCTGTGCTATGGTTATAAGTCTCCTGTCAAGTGTTTAAGACCAAGTTAGTCAAAATTGACCTTTTTCTTATCTACTAGAGTCAGCTGAGATTCCTCAGGAGGCCACTGTTGGGGATGTGTGAGAAGCCTCTTATCTTCTTCAGCCTTCCTCTACCAGTCAAGCCATCTGCCAGAATGGATCAGGGTCTTGCTGACCACATCTGGCTTCCCTTGGAAGCATCAGGGAGGCTCTTAGCAAAATGTGCACTGGTTGGCTTTCTCTGGGGGCCTCATGAGCCCCCTGATTGAGAGGTCATGTGACTCCATCCTGGCTAACCGTAAAGGGCCAAAATATTGGCTGCTTTTCCTTGGCCCATTTGCTTCCTTGACTCTGGTCTTCAAGTTTTGGTTTTAAACATCCAGCAGGCCAATTTCAGCAGTCTTAAAGTGGAAGCACTCAGCTTTAACTTTAATGTGTACAGCTTTATAGTGTCCCTTTCATTTAACTACTAGAAGTTAATATTATAGCTTATCTGTCCTATAGGTAATACTGTATCTTAACTCAGATTTTTTTCTGTTAGAATTAGTACTTTGCAAAACATTAACAGACAACAGTCATAAAGTTTATATGGAAAATACAAAATGGCCCTAATAAGCCCCAAAATATTTAGCTCGCAAAATAGTTTTAAATCAAGAAACAATTTCTTTAACATTAATGTATTTGGTATCTATTTTGCTGTAAAAAGATCCCTAAATCTGTCCTTTGAATACATCTTAAATGAGTTTAAGTTTATTCTAGTTTTGAGTCATCCTAACATGGAGTAGGTTGTGAAGCAGAGACTTAGCTCAGGCAAGGCAGGGCTCTTGACAAATAACCACATTCAATCCTATACAAGTCTCCACCTTGTCAAACTTCAAGCAAACTGAACTCTCTTTATTACAGATTAAAATGGGATATCTAATCATAAAACATTAAATAAC
This sequence comes from Aplodontia rufa, assembly GCA_004027875.1. Classification (NCBI taxonomy): domain Eukaryota; kingdom Metazoa; phylum Chordata; class Mammalia; order Rodentia; family Aplodontiidae; genus Aplodontia; species Aplodontia rufa. Next base: position 8,824 of record PVKS010042042.1, read on the forward strand.
AAATAAATTTCCTACCTAATTTGTTGTTTCTATACCAGTCTGAAAAGAGATTACTGCCATAGACAACTTTAGACTCGAAACAACTTGATAAAGTGCTCTCCCAAGTTTTATACTTCAAAAGATTTGTGTATGTGGGGGCATGAATGCACCTAATATTACAAAGAAGCCAATAATACCATCACAATTACACTAATGTCCTTATATTAACCAAACTTAACCTTTGAAGGAAATTTTAGAATACTTAGTAATAATCCAAAATAATAGTTATTTATTTCACCAGAGTTGTCCCTAAACAATAAAATCTGACACCAAGGATTATCTTGATAGATAAGAGCAAATCAATGTTTAATAAGCCTTTTGTTACATAGAGGTTCTGGCCTATTTCAGTGCATCAATATTTGACCTTAGAAAAGAACCTAAAATAACTTCAATTGATTGTGTTAACCACAGGCAACTCAATCAGAAACTTTTTGAGATTTACACTCTACAAACCTTGTGCTGTTGAACCCATTTAAGTCACATGAACCAGAAGTTAATTTTAATTTATGAGCAGTCATTTATCTATATGCCAGTTTTGGTACCATGTGGACAAGAAACGCATGTAAACATGACATAGACACAACATATACAAGTGTGCCCAAATATACACAAAAATTAACAGAAAACAGTGATTTTAGAGCTTTTGGTTGTCCTTTGAATAAAGACAACAGGAAAAACAGATAGAGAGCTTAAAAAAACTCTAGTTAAATAAAATAAGACTGATAAAAAACAAAATACATAGATTTAGGCACACAAGACCAACACTGGAGATGGACTTGGGGTTAGGGACTTGAGAAACAGTGAGAGAGAAAGATCGAGAGAGGGTAAAAGAACTGAGGATCAGTAGGACATACAGAGTACCTGGGAGTAGCTTGAGCACCAGGTGTACATGTGGAAGAGGCATTTCTACAGAGAAAGGGAGAAAAGGATAGTTTGTCTGCTAGGAAACAGCACAGAGAAGAGAAATGAGAATTCTTTTGTCCATTTTACTCATCCTCCTATAGATCCTGGATGAATCCCTATAAACATAACAGGGAGTGTGGATTGGTGGGTTCTTGCTAGTTCAAGGAATGAGAGCCATGAACATGGGGACAGACAGAACAAAGTAACCGATTTTTTGAGCAACAGAAAGGAAGCAGAACTCCCAAAGAGGAAGGAGTCCCTGGAGAGGGATTCTGTAAGGGGTTTCTCACTGACGAGAGGAACGTGGAAAGTTGAATAGTGTGAGCAGAGAGAACAGTCTGGAGTGGAGGTCCCAAGCTTGGAGTGGAGGCCTGGACATAGAAAACCTCAGACCATTTGCCATTGCACTGGACAGTTTAAACTCTCTGTGAATTTGGGAGTCAAATGTGCGATTTTCAGGCCAGTGACTGTTATTGTCCAGTTTCTGTTATTGTCCAGTTTATATTGAGTCCAAACAATATTGCAAAACATAAGTTTTTTAGGTTTGACTGTCTTGAGTACCCAGGGTCTGAATATATTTGAAAAGATACTCCAAGGTGATGTCTCATAGAGGCTTAGATGAGGTTTGGCCCATGTTGAATTCAATGGATTGAGGAGGGTCCCTAGGGAGTCTGGCAGAGAAAGATCAAAATCAAGGGGTAACCCCACAAGAAATTGATTTCTCTAAGATTGCTCTGTAATGACAGAGCAATCTCTGGCATCCCCAAAGAATGCAAGTTGTTAACCACCCCAGTGGTGGTCAGGCTTTCTCTCACCTAATGCTAGAATTTTTCCTGAGGAGAGGCATCCTCAGGGGAACAGTATCCTTGGAAAAACAAACTGGAGGGGATTCTTGAAATCTGGAAGAGTCAGAGGGGGTCACTCACCCGATAAGCAATGACTGGTGGTGGATGTGATGTCCAGCAATGCAGATGGTCCTTACTTGAGCCACTAGAAGAAGAAGTGTTGGAAAGAGAGAGGGGGAGAGAGTGAGAGAGAGAGAGAGAGAGCCAAGGTCGAAATTAAGGGAAGGCCCAGAGAGGGCATCCTTGGTTGTGGGAACATCAGAACACCAGTAATTCTGGGTTTCAGCACCAAAATGTAAGGAAAGAAGCGGGTGGAGGAAATAGAGAGTAGAATGGCAGTATCTGGACAGTAACACATGTTTATTGGGAGAAACCTGTGGAGGGGGACCCCAGTAGAATCTGGGAGCTCTCTTCCACTGGGGGTAGATATAGAGGACTAAGGGAAAAGAAGAGTAGGGCATTTCCAGGGAGTTGTCAGGGAAGGGTCCTTTTTATGATGGAGTACTTAAGGTTTCTTTGCATGACAGTGGAGTACTGTAAATGAATCGGGTTTAGGATTAGGTGGGTCTGGGTTTTAGGGATAGGTGGATCTGGGGTGTAGGGATAAGTGGGTCCAAGGTGGATCTTGGATTTAGACATAGGTGGGTCAGGGGTTTAGGGATAGGAGGGTCTTGTTCCAAGATGAAGGATAAGATTCAACATGGCATTTCCTAGATCACATTCTACTTAACAGTTTACTATATAGAACGTTAAGTTTTTAAAAAGCTGAGCTGTGATAAATGTAGATGGTTTGCTCTTGACAAGGAGGTTGCCTACACTTACACTGGAATTATTTATTTGGAAACATAATATTCCTTCTAGAAAGATTATAAAATACAGAGAATGCCAAGATGGAAATTTAAATCACCAGGATCTATTTCAAGAAATAGTTGGCCTTTGAATAACAGGATTTGAACTTGGTAGCTGCTGTGGACTTTGATGGGAAGGTGGGTATATGAAAATTGGAAAAAACAAAAAAGTCCCCCCATCAAGAATCCAAATAATACTTATACAACCATTTAATTCTGGAAAATTCACAATTTTATATATAAATATATAAATTATATATATAAATATATATAAATAAATTTATATAAATAAATTTATATATAAATAAATTTACATATAAATAAACATTTATATTGCTTGGAGGGGCAAGATACAGAAGAATCAAGAGACTCAGTTATGGAAAATGTGGGGGTAATTCTGGTTTAGGAACAAATGCGTATCGCATTGTTGCTTTATATGCATTTATGATTGTGCAATAACTCGACTCGTTAATAAAAATTTAAAACAAGAAACAGAAAAGGAAACTCACTGCCTAGAATAAAAAAAATAAGAAAAGATGTCACAAACACATAAATTACATGTAGATAATAGTATATTGTACCATTTGTCACCATATACTATGCATGAATCTATTACAAAACTTAAAATTTATCAATTCTTACACACATAATCTGAGTCAACATGATGACACTCACATTATAGAGAAATGCAAACAAACATGAAGAGGCCGCATTAAATCTCATCTGCATAAACTAACTATAGTACATCCTGTACCGCTGTTGTAATTTCGTGGCCACCTCCGGGTGATGGTTCAGTGAGCTCAGGAGTAGAGCTTAAAACACTTCTTGATGTTGATCATCTCCATGTGAGCCCTACAGTTTCAAAAGTCAACCGTATTTTGTTGTTCTTTGAATAGAACTGAGCATGGGCTGTTCAGCAGCAACCCTCCACAGACATCCAAGCATGAACATAACCAAAGTTTATTTAGCAATGTTGACTATGAGCCTGCTGTCAGAAGCTGGCTACCTGGCCCAACTTAGGGAGGACTGGAAGCACAAAAACTGTACTTTGGCCACCTGGCATGCTTTCCCAAACCACATGGTAGGCAATTTGGTGACCTGTCTATCCTCTGGAATACCAGCCCTCTCCCATCCTTAGTCGAGTGGTTTGGGTGGGACCTATCCCTGCCTACACCTAGAAGTAGGAGTGACCTGGGCTCGAGTCCATCAAGAGATTCAACTCCTGGACCCCTCAGAAACTGGTTAATTTAGGCCAGTAAATGTCAGGTGTGGGACTTCTGCTTAGAACATTGAGACGAGAGGTGGCCTCTATCACACTGGGCTTTCATAAGTAAGAGATGTTTAAACCTCCCTGGGTGGAAGCCATGATGGTAACTGGGTTACCAAGCAGGATTAGTGGGTGGTGGTCAATCCCTGTCACTGCCCTACATTGCTCTACCATGGCCTCCCCAAGCTGTGCTCTGGTCATTGGTATATCTCTCTCTCTCCTACACCAGGTCAGCTCTGTACGGGAAGGAGACACAACTCCAACATGCTTGGTCCTAGCACAGGAGATGGCTGCACATCTGCTCTGAGAATTATCTGAATGAATTCAGCAGCATGGCACTGAGGGCACTGATGGTTCTATTGCTGGGAACTCAGAATTCTGGGGCTCTAGTACTTCTACTGGCCAACACCGCAACCTACAGTTGACACTTTATACCCATGGGTTCCTGCTCTGAGCTGGAACAGGTGGTTTACTCTGAGTCATCAGCAGCAAGTACTGATGTGATCACTGCACAAATTTCACACTCAGAAGATGTCATCAGGCCAAGCAGTGGGGGTGAGGAGCTTCATAGAAAGCCTTCTGTGAGGAAGCACCATAAAACCAGAGGGAAACACCAGGTCATGGAGCACTCCACCTTCTTGCTCTCCTGGGGGCTTAAAGAGACCAAGGACGAAGCTCCAGCAGTTCTGCCTGGGCAGCTGTCCTAGGAAGATGCAGCTGCTCCTGATCCTGTTGGCCTTCTTTCTGCCCTGCAAGGCAAAGGCAGGTGAGTGACCATCCCCTCCTCAGAGGTCCAACCCTACTCCATAGCCAGCACCAAACTCCTGTCCCTTCAGTACCCTCTGATCCATCCATCCACCCAGTTTCAGCCCCACTGCAGAGCCCCAAGAGGGACACCGTAAGCTAGCAGGAGGAACAGCAGGGGCAGACATCTGTTTAGAAGAAAAGCCAGTGGATGTAGTCCCCTCCCTAGACCCCACTCTGTGGGGCCTTCCCAAGAAGTGCACTGCAGACAGTGGGGAGGGAGAAAATATTAAATTCTGCAGGCAGAGAGAAAATGTTAAATTTTTCTGTCTCCTGTGTCTGGAGTGAGAGGTGCACCCCTCACCAACAGCTTAGGACAGAAGTCTAGAGCTCAGCTGGCCCTAGATTTATAGATTCACTGCTGTGCAAACTACATTTCCTTTCCTCAGTCCCAAACCATCCATCACTTTTGCCAACTGTTTTTCTTCCCTGACCTTCAGAGGCTACCCTATTTTCTAGTGTGAGCCACCATGACAGGCACTAACTTTTCTGCTCCCAGAATCCCACTAGCACTGCCCTACCCACCCCCATCCAGAGACAAACTGAGCCATTCCTTCACACAGCCCACTAACCATGCAACAGGCACTAGGACATAGCTTATGACATCTAGATTAAGCTAAAGTCCTACATGTACAAAGCAACCACCGTCCTAGACATCAAAAGATGCCCACCTGCTGCACTCAATCAGTGAGCAAACAAGTGGACTTTTTCTCCAGGGGAGATCATCGGGGGACATGAGGCCACACCCCACTCCCGCCCCTACATGGCCTATCTAGAGATCTTGGATCAGGATTTTCTGAAGAGGTGTGGTGGCTTCCTGATACAAGAGGACTTTGTGCTGACAGCTGCTCACTGCTCAGGGAGGTGAGGAGCAGGAAACAGCCCACATCCACGTGGGAACCCTCCACAGAGACCTTCCACAGAGACCCTCCACAGAGTCCCCTGCCTCCTCCTCAGGAGACACATAGACTCTGGGAGAACACGTGCAGGAGACACCTTAGGGGTGAGAAAGAGGGTGGCCAAGTCTTGTAGGGAGAGATGCATTGCTGAGTGGGAAAGACCAGAGGGGCCAAGATTGCCACATGAGGCCCCAGGAGCATGCTTTGACAGAACAAAGCACTAAAGATATGGCATGTGTTTTCCTGGGCCTGGCTGAGCCCTGAGAACCTCTGGTGCAGGGGACAATGGATCTAGATTTCTACCTCAACTGCTCAGAAGCAAAGGACACAGTCACTCAGCCCAAAGCCTCCTGGGCCCTCAGTTTGCAGCTCTGCCCTGGCCCCGCTGAAGCCTGCTCTTCACAGTTCCTGGGATGCATCCCCTGTGACTCCACATCCCCCAGGCCCACTCTGCTCTCTCTGCAGCTCAACAAATGTCACCTTGGGGGCTCACAACATCAAAAAACAGGAGAAGACCCAGCAAGTGATCCCAGTGAGTAGAACCTTCCGACACCCAGACTACAATGGTAAAATCTTCTCTAATGACATCATGTTACTGCAGGTAAGGCCCCTCCCTGCTGCCCTTGCCCTCCCTGGTGCAGGCACTACCCCTTCCACTGTAGCCTTGCCTTTCCTCACTTCCATCCTGGTCATCACAACATCCAGAACTAGAGGCAATTGTCTGAACTAGACTGTTTTCCTTCTTTGACATAGCTGAAGAGAAAAGCCAAGCTGAATCCAGCTGTACGGCTCATTAAGCTGCCCAAGGCCAAGGACAAGTTGAAGCCAGGGAAGGCGTGCAATGTGGCTGGCTGGGGGAGACTGGCCCCAATGGGCAAATACTCCAACACACTGCAGGAGGTGAAGGTGACAGTGCAGAGGGACCAGGAATGCGAGGACTACTTAAATAATTATTACAACAGTACCATCCAGATATGCATAGGGGACCCAAAGACAAAAAATGCTTCCTTTAAGGTGAGACTGAGCATCGTCTTCTCTTGGCTCTGGGGAGAGGAGTGTTTAGGAGAGATCTGGGGCCTGGAGACCCAAGCAGCAGGGGCCTCCTTCACCCAGGAGGCTGCAATCTCTCCCCGGGTAAAGAAGAGGGGAAGAGCTGGGAATTTGCTCTGGAAACTGGAGCTTGCTACACCCCACACACCCTCAGGTCACTGGCATTAGAGACCTGTGCA
>PVKS010042043.1:0-15662 GCA_004027875.1 Aplodontia rufa
ATATATACACATATGCATAATGTTTTTACATATATATACACATGCATAATGTTTTTACATATATATGTACATATGTGCATAATGTTTTACACATATACATAATATTTTTACATATATATACACATGCATAATGTTTTTACATATATATGTACATATGTGCATAATGTTTTTACATATATACACACATGCATAATGTTTTTACATATATATACACATGCATAATGTTTTACATATATATACACATGCATAATGTTTTTACAAAAATATATACACACGTGCATAATGTTTTTACATATATATGTACACACGTGCATAATGTTTTACATATATATGTACACGTGCATGTTTTTACATATATACACACATGCATAATGTTTTTACATATATATACACACATGCATAATGTTTTTACATGTATATATATATATATACACATATGCGTAATGTTTTTACATTGCTATATTATGCTATAGCTCATTTAAAACCAGCTAATTTCCAAATGATTTTTTTCAAAGCAGTCATATGATAAAATGACTTTCTATGTTAGTAACATCTTAACTGCTGAATACATAGTATTTGGAGGGATGGGGCTGTCCCTCAGTGGTCGATCATGTACTGTCTAGGTGAGAAGTCTTGGGTTCAATTCCCAGCACCAAAAATTTAAAAAAGGGGAAAAAGTAAAGAAAGAAAAAGTACACATAGTACTCCAAAAATATTATTTTATTACTCATCACTTGTTACCCCCTTACCATACTATGCCAATGCCACCATTCTGTTGTCTCACAAAAGACAAATTTTATAACCTTGACATTTGAGAATCACTGCCTCAAACCGAGGAGGGTATAAATTTGCCATTTGTAGCTTCACTTTTATCTCATATCTGAAAAACAAAAAGAACTGATCCTGCTTCCTTGTTTACAAACGCCTCGTTGGCCTGTGGGGGTTGTCATGGACGGCCTCTAAAGCATGAATCTTTTTCTTTCTCTTATACAGAATCCCAATGCTCATCCGAGGCCCACCTCCCAGGATCTGGCGGGGTTTTGGGACATGCTGCAGTTGTCCATAGAAAATATTAGTATGAAATTTGATGAACTTCATCAGTTAAAGGCCAATAATTGGAAACAGATGGATCCTCTTGACAAGAAGGTAGAACAATGTAGATTTTGTATGGTTCATTTAAAAACCTGCACAAACACTGGACAGTCTAAATAAATAGGCTTCTGCATTCAGTCCTGCTGTTTACAATGTGAAATGGAGCTGATATCATATTAACTTCATTGTAATGACAATGTTTACCTAGTAATCATTTGGGATATTATCTGTAATATGTTTCAGGCATATTTTTTAAAGAAAAATTTGTCTTTGTGAATTGGAAAACGGTAATGTAGCTTTTTTTTTTGTTAATTAAACTTTAAGTTTAACCATTTTAGTCACTGGAAGGAACTGCCTCCATTTTGCTTTTTAAACTAAAATAAATGACATCTTCAGTGCATGATTCCATAGAGAAAGAGTTCAACTTCCTTATAGGGGATGTGTTTCTGAGAAAAATAGGAACCCCTGAAAAATAACTGACTTTGATAATCATTTCATAAATATAGTAATAAAGAAACCACTGTCGTTCAAGTCTAAAAATATACACCATAAAGTTTCACAGTAATCATAAATGTTGGGATTTTTTTTTTCAACCATTATACTCTCGTTGATTTGCCTGGGGGAAACATTGGGATCCTCGTGCAACCGTTTAGAAATAAAGACAAATTATTTACTTTAATTAATTCAACTGTAATTGCACATTTAATTACGGTGATTCCACCAGGCTCATACAGATATCCAATGTCTACCTCTCAGGCTGGCCTGTCATGCATGATTTTTTAACCCTTTGCTATCCTATGACCTGAGGTCAACTGTTCTAAGAGATTCAACCTCTGAAAGTTAGGGGTGGCTATTCCCTTGACACAATGGTGACCTGCTCTCTTCAGGTCTCCTCACTTATCAGAGAGTTAACAGCAATCCAGTTGGCTCCACTGCTGTCCATCATATAAGGTCTAAGGTCAGTAGGCTCCCAAGGGAAATCTCGTCCCAAGGTACCATCTTAAAGAATCAGGAGGGTGACGCTGTCATCACTGTCCCCTTCCCCAGTTATATCATTTTCAAACTGGTGGCTTTAGTATCAGTCATGAAAGTACTATCGATGCACATGTGGCCCCTTAATTGGGAAACTAAACATCATATGCCATTTCTTTAATCCATTTGTAAAATTATTTGCTTGCAAGCCTTTTAAATCGGTCTTATTTTAAGAAAACACTACAAGTGTATACATGCTGGTAATTTAGTTTCCAGAATGTATCTGTCTAATTTCTCATTCATTGATATTTAAATGTTAATTGCAAAGAAACGTTATACAAAGAAAGGAACAATGACTAAAAAGTTTCTAGAGTTCATACTTTTAAAAATATCCATTGAATTGCCCCCACAATGAAGATTTTTGAATGTCCCAAAGAAGAGACACTAAGAATTATGATGTCACCTATTGATACTCATACAGTAAATCATTAGCTTAATTTTAAGGTGTTTTTTTAATGCACTTTGTCTATGATCAGAGCTTTTCATCATCCCAGAAGCCAGAGAAGAGAGAGAGAGAGAGAGAGTGCAAGGAAATGAACAAACAAGAGTTGGTGAATTCTGCTGGTGCTCTGTGCTTTTCCATTTTTCTCCTTTCAGATCACATAGACTCCACCTTAAATAACTGGCAGCTTCAAGTGTCCTACATTTAATTAGGGACTTCTTGCTGGTAAGCAAGGAGGAGCTGTGGCCCAGCACCCATGTTAGGACGCACAGTGCCGTCTGGAGAATCACTGAATCCATGTTTTAAGATAATTTTCACACTTAGTTTTATAGACTCAGGGTGTTTAATTTAAGATGGAAACACTGGATTTATGTGCACCTTTTCACAGTCTGAAAGCTCAAAATGCTTTTCTTCAAAAGCCTTTGTGGTTTAGATGTCCTTTTCCCGTGGCACTTTTTTTTTTAACCCCTTGTCAAAGTGATGAATGACTGTGTTTGGCAGTGGCTTTAAAAATCTCTGTTTTATGGTTTGCTGCTTATGAGAGGGATGATCTCTTTCAGTCCTGTGTTAAGTTTTCATGGCACTGTTTCTGTCCCTGTGATTAGAATTGCCTACTGGGCCACCACAGTCATCCCAGATGCCCCTAGGGGCTGAGCATCCTGGAAGGATCTTGAGGAGTCCTGTTGGTGTTGGAATTGGTTCCTCTCCCCTGAGTAGGAAACGCCAGTGTCTCCCCTCTCCGGTGACCCTGTGTAGTACATTGCTGTGTGTTTGTGTGTGTCGTGTAAAACAGTATAACTCGCTGTGGCATCAACGAAGTTGAAGAAGACAGCCTCATAATCTCTTCCTCCTTTGGTTTCTTAGGTCTGGAGGGGCGGGAAGGGGAGGTTGGGGAAGCCCGAAGAAAGGGCTGAGTTTTTTTCCACTCTGAACCAAGCTTGCCTCCTCTAGAGGGGATGCAGAGTTCTAGACGCTTCTGCTGCTGCTGCGCTCTCCTGGCCCCTCTCTGGCACAGGAACAGTCCGGAGTCTCCAGGGAGAACCACACTTCCAGGTGCTGGGACCCCCGCCTTTCAGCAGGGGAGCATTTTAAATATCCACATTCCTGCGCTTGGAGAAACCTAGTTTTGCAATCCAGCTTTACCCTTGGCCTTAAACTTACCGGGATTTTTTTTCCCCCTCCTGCATCTTTTGAATACCCAAGCCAGAATAATGAAGGAAAAAAAAAATAGATACGCAGTGCGCAGATCAGAACTAACCACTCTTAGGATTAAAAAAAAAAAAAGTGTGTGTTCTAACTACTGACCTATCCCAGTCTTTCCCAAGCTTGTCCTGAGAAGCTGTGTAATGTCCTGAACCTTCTGCTTTGATCAGGAGAGAAGGGCCCCTCCTCCAGTGCCAAAGAAGCCGGCGAAGGGCCCCGCGCCGCTGATCCGGGAGCGCTCGCTGGAGAGCTCGCAGCGCCAGGAGGCCCGCAAGCGCCTGATGGCCGCCAAGCGCGCCGCGTCCGTCCGCCAGAACTCGGCCACCGAGAGCGCCGAGAGCATCGAGATCTACATACCCGAGGCGCAGACCCGGCTCTGAGCGCCGCCCGGCCTCGGGGCCCCGCCTCGCCTCCCCGCCCCGCAGCCGGCTCCCCCCGCCCCTCCGAGCCCGTGCGTTTCCGAGCGCAGTGACTTCCACTGTCGTGGTGTAGTGGTCCACCCGCTCCCCGGACCAACCTGCCCATCTTCTCCACCGAGCTGCGCCCCCGGCCCCGTGCCGTCGCCCTGCCTCACACAGAGATCCAACCCTTTAATTTCTGGGCCAAGCCAAACCCACCTGTGTAGAAACGACACCTTTAGGTCACCTACCATCCTCAGTTTTCTCAAGCTAGTGTGTTCCTAGAGCTCAGCAATATAAAACCATAGGGTATTTCAGAAATCCAGTATCACAGGGTGATCCTTTGGGACTTACCGTCTTCCACATGAAAGAAAAGAGGGCTCCGATTCCCTTTATTTCCCCTAAGTGGTTATTCTTTTTAGAAGCAGATGGAGCACTTTATTTCCAACCTCAGAAATCACATCATCTCACCGGAATCAATGAGTGACAAAAGAGAAAGGGGACCAAGCCTAGCCTGGGTGGGGGTGGGTGGGATGGGGTGGGGAGTGGATGTGTAGAAGGGCAAAGCGAAATGGGCAGGTGCTGGGGGTACCTGCATCTCTCACAGCTGCACAAACTGCCTCACTGTTAATTCATCAATCACAGCTTCAAATGTTTCAATCAGCAGAAGATTGTAAATTTGATCTTTCAGGGAAATTAATCTATTCTGAAAGGCAATAAAATGCAGAAAGGCAAAGTAAAGGAAGCGCTGATGGTTTAAGATACTGCAAAAGGGATTTTTTGTTGTTGTTGTTGTTCTATTATTAAGAAAATTTTAGCCCTGAAATGTTTTTTATCAACTTTTATGTACTATGTATATTATATTGTCATTGTGGTGGTGGTTTTTAAAGGGCAAAGTGTTGGTTCTATAAATTTAGTGTCCATCTGGGTGAACTTGCCTGAATTCACACACTTAAGTGTACATCTGCTTCTGAAGCATTGTAGACTGGCAGCAAAGCTGTTTTCAGAGAAAGTTTGGGTTTTCCTGTCATCCCTTTGAATGCTACACATCCGTCTAGTTGAACCCACTGGTTCATATTTCAGGTATATTTATTTCTTTAGCCTCTTCTATACAGAGCTCACTCCTTCCCCAGCATAGGATTTTGTCCTATGTCAAATGGATAAAATAAGTTTTGTACCCCAAAGACATGCTGCCTCATTCCAAAGAGCTGTCAGTGTCATCTTGAGGTTCCAGGTAGTGAGAGAGAAAATCTGACCTTCCAGGGTCAACAGCCATGAGGAGGGGGAAAGGTTATGATTCATAGTCACAGAAAGAAATCCAGGCTTTTGGCACAGTAAGTTGGTTTACATTTTTAGTCATGATTGATGGGCAGTATGCATTGGTGTCTAGCTGAAGTCCTATTTAAATGCCCTTACTCGTAGCAGTTTAAACATTTAGAATGTGGTGATCTTAAAGTATCACTGGCATTTTATGTCCTTAAAGCATTAGAAATTTGCCATTGAAAAAGAAATGAAAGACTTTTTTAAAAAATCAAATATGCTTGCACCAGAGAAGCTGTACAACAAAATATACACTCTCATAGCCAGGTGCTAATTTAATTTTATTTATGAATTTAAGAGAGGTGATGGGTTCTGGCAACAAATACTTTTAAAGACATCTTCTAAAACCACTAGAGAATTTGCTACCTCTCAGAGCCATTGATGCTTTGAGCTATCTTTATCCACAGGGCACAGATGTTTACTGCTGTGGTTTACAAGAAAAGGGCTACTAACTTATTTAAAAACCAACCAACCAACTTTTAACTAGGGCGAACAAAGCACCTGTCCGAAAGTGCTTTGTAAAATGGGGGCAAACAAGATTTTTGAGCTTCGAGTGTTTGCTAATTACAAAAGAACACACCTTTTCTTTACCTGTAGCAGCAATGGAAGGTCACATAGAGTTTGCCTCGAGGAAGGCCAACTGTCACCTTGGGTCACCTATAGTCAGTCACTACTGAGAATGACTTGGAACTTGCAGGTTAACATGAAGGAAGCAGCATCCATTCCCCAATCCATGTTCACACCCACAGCTCTGTGCCCTGAGGCAGAGTTAAGATCTGGATTAAGAAATCAATCTCTATTGTGATTCAAGACCATACTACAATATTTTCTTTGGAAAATGATTTAGCCCTGGAAATTTTAAAGAGAGACAAGATAAGGTTTATCTTGTCTAAGTAAATGGTATTTGTATATTCATAAGCTATTTTTGGTAAGAATTTTAAATCTTTTAGCTGACTGCCTACAGGGCATCATGACCTTTGCCTTCCTTAAAAACACAGTTTAAATTGTACAAACACTTTATAAAAAGCTAATTATCGATGTTAGAACATGACCCCACACAATGCTGTTTGCTAACCACTTGACCCCCAAAACTGACATCCATGAGCTTAACCTTTGTTACATTATTCTTTTTGATGTAATTTGTAGAAATGTTTTTTAGTTCATAATGGAAAATGTACGTACCCTGAAAAATTACTTATTTTGTTTAACTTTGGTATAAAGGTGTTGGGCATTTTCTTGGGGCGGGGGGATCACAAAAGAAGTTTGTCTCCCACATCAAAAAATGTTCAAAGAAATTAAGTATTTATTATATTTTTTGCAGATGTTTCCATACAGTTCACATAACCTTTTTGTAAAGAGAGATGAAGAAATGGATTAAAGATTTTTAATATTTGAAATGGTAAATAGAACTAATTTATTTGTAATATATTTCTGTTATTTATAGATGTTTCCTTAATGTTTTACTGTGCATTACCACTTTAATTTAAGCCTTATCCTTGTGAATTTACCATTTCTTTTTTAAAACATGTCTAGATGCATATTTTAAATAACTGGAATGTAAATCACTAGCATATCTGAATTCCCAAATGTAATTTTTAAAAATTATTTTGGGTCGGAAAAAAAAAAGATTTCATTTGAAAGCCTTCAGATGGAGGGGTGGGGAACATTTTTATGGCTTTCTGAATTGGAATTTCATAGGCTTATTTACCTAGATTGTGTGTGGACAAAAAAAAATGTAAATAGATGAATGTTTCCCATAATGTAAAAAGAAGAAATTAATAAAATAATTAATGCACTGCTTTCAGGTCTGCACGTTTTCACTCGACTCCCATTTCTTCCTGAAGCCAAGGGAAATGGTTTGGAATTTCTTTGGAGGGAAATTGTTCAGTAATTGTTCTGAACTTTTATAATATAAGCATGTTGCTCTTACTTTCATTGTAACAACATGTATGCTACTCACTGTTGAGCAGGTATGGAGAAATCTTGCATCGTATTTAAAGGATTTCAATACTGAAGAACAAAAAAGTCCTTTTACTGTGATAAATCGTACACACATGGAATTTTGAGTCATGAGCAGCAAGAACTATTGCAGCGAGAGTCAGGTATATATTGAGTAGTTTTTAACCCTTCAAACATGGGCAAATATTTGTATATATTACACACTTTAATGTCTTTCTTTTTGCTTTAAAGAGAGAGGGACAGTGAGAGAAAGAATCAAGAGAATGAATTGTACTTTTCACGCGGCTTTTGTTGCTCTGACAGTAGTTGTATACGTGGTGTTAGGGTTCGAACTCGCATCCTGGTGCATTCCAGGCAAGCATTGTAACCGCTGAGCCACTTCAATCCCACGCACTTTAATTTCTCTGCAATTTGCACATTTTGTTTGGTACACGGTTCTCCAGGGTAGGGAAATCAGAATAATGCTTTGTGGTTTTCATTCCATCCTCACAGTAATTTAAAAAAATTGTGCTCACCGGGACTGATGGTTTAGTTCAGAGGTAGAGCATGTGCCTAGCATGGATAGCTCCTGGGTTCAGCCCCCAGCACCACACACACACACACACACACACACGCGCGCGCACACACACACACACACACACACAGCCAGGCAGAGTTGCATGCCTGTAATCCCAGCAACTCAGGAGGCTGAGACACAAGGATCACAAGTCAAGGCCAGTGTTGGCAACTTAGTGAAGCCTTGTCTCAAAGTAAAAAATGAAAAGGGTTGGGGATATGATTCAGTGGTAGACTGCCTCTGGGTTGGTTCCCCAGTACTACAAAAGAAAAATCAAGCTGGGGTTTAGTGATTCGCTCAATGGTGACACAATTTTTAAGGGACAGATTTGAGTCCAAAATCGAAGCCTTTATTTCGGTCCTTCTTCAGGGCCATCTCTATTGTTCTTCTTCCTTTAAAATTATTTGTCATTGTCAATTTCATCTTGCTTTCACCTAGGTTCTATTTGTAAACATTATTTTATATGCAAAGATTTACCAAAAGTGACAAAAAAAAAAAAGGTGACTTTTACAAAGAGGACTTGTACTTATCTGTTAGTTGAAAATGACACAACTTGGGGCTGGAGCAGTGGCTCAGTGGTTTCGGTGCTTGCCTGGCAAGCGCAAGGACCTGGGTTCAAACCCCAGCACCATGTACACAACTAAGTGTCAGAGCAATGAAGGCCATGTGAAAAACTAAATAAAGTTGTTTCTCTCTTTCTAAAAAAAAAAAAAAGAAAAGAAAATGACACAACTCTAAACTCTAAAACCTGTGTCCACAGTGTTTTGTCCCCAATCCCCACCAAGTTCTTGGACAAATCCATCCAATTATATGCGATGAATTTGGGAACTGGTAAGCAGATAAACCACTTTTAAAAATTTTTGTACATAAGCAAGACCTGTGCCAGTCACCAAATTAACACAATGTACTTTTGAAACTGCTTCAAAAGAGGAATGATCCAATGAATGAATCCTTATGAGATTACAATGATCTCATTACTTTGGTGCATGTGCTGACTATTCTTGTAGTCTGAACCGTGATCACACGTTTACTCATTGCACAAATTAATTCTTCTCTTTTATCGGGGCTTCTTAAACATTTCTGGCAATCCCAAAACAAAATAAGTTAGCTTTTGAAGGTAGAAATTTGAATTTCCATAATTTCCCATGTTATGGGGTCCACCTTCTCCCCGCAAAAAATTAAAAATAAAATAATAATAATAATTTAAATTTTTAATAGAAATTGAACCAACTTGTTTGCGCTGAAATGCTGTTCTTTTTATATCTTTGAAATCCATCCCTTGAGACTATACATTGATTTTGGTTTAAATAAATAACATATTAAAAATCATGGTGTCTGAATGTGTTCGTTCTCTAATGCCACTGATAATAAAATGTGCTGAAATTTACTTCTGGTTTGCTCAAAGGGCTGTTTGACTTTCAGCTGCTAAATCAAGATCAAATCAATTCCTTTTGCAAACAGAAACTAGTGACACTGTCTGAAAACCTTCTCTTGGACCTAATTTGCTAGGACAAGTTTACGAAACAGGCCTTAAATTCCTCTTTTTATCAGGCACTATCTCCTGTGTGAAGGAGAGAGAGGGGAACAGTGCTACTTGTTGCTGCAGTGTTCCCCTCTGGGCTCACTGCTGGTCGAGGGGAGCCATCCTCAGAAAAGTCACAGGATTGTGAAGCCCCACTGAGATTCCTTTGTCTCATTTGGGCAGTCAAGAGACCCTTTCCACATAGCTGCTATATGATTGAGCACAATCCTAAACTTACAGATCACAGCTGAAAGCAAGCAACTGTTGCAACAAAAAGCCAAACGCCAAGCTCTGAACTTCTGCCATTCATTGCACAAAATGGTTTCACGTTGCTCATGAAGATTGCGATTATCACTCCTCTCATTTTTAGCCTGTCTTTTTGGAGAAACAGATGCTAATTTCATCTGGAAACATGATAGGTAAATCAGTGTCACTAGGGAGGTTCTATTGAGATCTCAATGAAGAGATGCTTCAATCGAAGAACTCTCTCTTTCACTTTGGGAAGATGAAGGGGAAGAAGATACAGTCAGAGTTGTCTATTCTGCTCCACAGGGGAAAAATGCATTCTTCCTTTTGGCTCTGCAGTGAGATTATAACAACAATGACAGCTTTCTACGATCTGAAATCCTGGTGCTTTTACTGCTTCTGAAGGCCAACAATCTACAAATAGAAATATTCCTGCATTGGGGCTGGAGCAGTGGCTCAGTGGTTATGGGTGCTTGCCTGGCATGGCATGCATGAGGACACGGGTGTCATGTACACAAGAAAGTGTTGGAGCAAAGACAGCCACATGAAAAACTAAATAAAATTGATTCTTTAAAAAAGAAAGAAAAGAAATATTCTTGCATATCTAGGTTTGTTTCTTTTTTTAATTTCTTTTAACTTTTTTTTTTTTTAAGAGAGTGAGAGGGAGGGAGGGAAAGAGCGAATCAATTCTATTTAATTTTTTCCATGTGGATGTCATTGCTCTGACACTTCATTGTGTACGTGATGCTGGGGTTCAAACCTGCATCCTCACACATGCCAGGCATGTGCTATAACCACTGAGCCACCAAGCCACTGCTCCAGCCCCCACAGCTAGGTTTCTGAGATTTGCTTATACAGTCAGTCCTCCTCACCCTTGGGAGGTGCATCCATGGATACAACCAACTGTGAACCGAAAATATTCAGGGAGCAGGGCGGGCTGTTCTAAACATGTACAGACATTTCCCCTTCTCATTATTCCCTTTACACTGCACTAGGTATGGTAATAAAGCTGAAGATGATTGAAAGGAATACAGGATGTATGCACAGGTTATATGCGAATACTATACCATTTTATATAAGAGACTTGAGCATCCATGGACTTTGGTATCCAAAGAAGGTCTTGAAATCAGACCCTCACGGACACTGAGAGATGACTGTATAGTCAGTGGTTGATTGACACTTCCTTCTTTCTAGCTTCAGTTGTGAAAGATGAGGAGAAGAAACATTAAAGGAGTTAGATGATACTATATATGGATGGCCTCATAAGGTATAGTCAAGGAAATATCTCCCCAGATTAAAATAAAAATATTCTACTATTGAAAAGAGGAGGGTCTACTTTAGAGGGAGTTGTTTGTCTTAGGGAATACCCTCTCGCTATAGAAAATGGTTACTTCTATGTGTGGAACTTTTTTTTTTGATAATTTTTTTTAAAGAGAGAGGGACAGTGAGAGAGACAGAGAGAGAAGCAACTTTATTTAGTTTTTCGCATGCCCTTAGTTGCTCCAACACTTAGTTGTGTACATGGTTCTGGGGTTTGAACCCAGGTCCTTGTGCTTGCCAGGCAAGTGCCAAAACCACTGAGCCACCGCTCCAGCACCTGTGTGGTACTTTTTAAAATACCAGATTTGTCACATCCTTTCCCTCCCAGAATAAGACCCCTACATGGGCTTTAGAACATCAGTCAGTATGAAGACTGTCTCTAATTCCCAAGTGAGAGAAGAAGCACACCACAAAGACAGAACAACAAACAAAGGTGACAAAGCGTAGCTTCAGTAATTGACCCTGGAGCTGGAGCGGTGGCTCAGCGGTTGCAGGGCTTGCCTGGCACGAGCGGGCACAGGAGTTCAAACCCCAGCACCACACACATAGCAAGGACTCAGAGCAGAGAAAGCCATGTTGGGCAATGAATTAAAATTGATTCTCTCTCTCTCTCTCTCTCACTGTCCCTCTCTCTTTAAATGAATAAATAAATAATTGACCCTGGGATTTCTCCCCTCCATGCCTTCAGGGAAAACTCTCTGCCTGGCCCCTGAGAAGGCCTGCTAAGTTTGGTATTTCCAACACTGAGCTTGGCAAACATGAAAGAACAGCTCAAGGGCTCCCAAATCATTTCTTAA
The DNA here is from genome assembly GCA_004027875.1 of Aplodontia rufa. NCBI lineage: Eukaryota > Metazoa > Chordata > Mammalia > Rodentia > Aplodontiidae > Aplodontia > Aplodontia rufa. The sequence continues at coordinate 11,888 of PVKS010042043.1, forward strand.
CATTAGTCAAGCAAGGTAATCAGTCTGGAGAGATTGGAGAGGATCCTTTCCAAAGAGTTGGTAGCTTCATATCTAGGCTTGGGTTAGTGCACCATGGATCCCTTCATTAGCAAGCTGCTCAAAGTGAAATTCATGAAAACTTTTGGAGTGAAAACTCGATCAACCATTTGGAAAATTGGAACAGTGGAGAGGTAGGTGTTGGCACGATAACGTGGGGATTTCCAAAATGAATTCAAGTGAGGGTTAAGCACTTTGCAAATAGTGGTGAAGGGCAGGGGGATTTATTCAGATAATTCTGGGTAATTCTAGAAACAAGGAAAGAAAGGAAAACATCAAGCTAATAAAGACCTAAGATGTTTCAGCTTTAACCTACTTAGGATTGCTCAGTGGCCCAATTCACGGTGGTCTCAAGGGCACTTGATTTGAAGATAGGTTATGAGGAGGTCAAGGGCCAGCTATTCTTCTAGCAAAGATAACACATTAGAATTGGGTTAAATATTCAACTGAGAGAATTTGGGTTAAATATTAAAGAAATGCTTACCTAAGACAGTTAGGAGATACAGACTGTCATGAGAAATTTGACACCACATGAGAATGCAGAAGTTTGTCACCTGAATGATCTTTATCAAAGAAGTCAGGTCTTCCACGGCTCTAGTCTAAATTTGTCTGTGCAATGGTAGACACAGGTCTACCATAGGTGTGGTGGTACACACCTATAATCCCAGAGATTGGGGGAGGGGGATGAGACAGGGGATCATGGGTTCAAAGCCAGCCTCAGCAACTTAGTGAGGTCATAAGCAATTTACCAAGACCCTGTCTCAAAATAAAATATAAAATGGGCTGGGGATGCCCCTCAGTGGTTAAGCACCCCTGGGTTCAATCCCTGGTACAAAAAAAAAAAAAAAAAAAAAAAACCACATTACAAGTTCCCTACCTCATGATTCCTGTTAGCTTCAGCCCAAAGAAGTGATTCCCTAGCAGGGTTTCTGCCAGCACCTTCAGATTCACAAAGACAGAGGGAAAAGTGCCCCCCACACCGTACCAGAAATACTCAAATGTCATATTGCTGTTTTTGCTATTTTGCTTTTTCTGCAGTGCTAAGGATCATATCCAGGGCCTCAAGCATGTTAGGCAAGCAGCATCTGTCAGTTTGATGATAATATCTGACTTGCATTAGTGTAGGAAAGTCCTTCAATAAGCTTATAAGATGTTGACCGATATTCCCTTGCATTTCTCTTAGAAACTTGACTTACCCTCTTAGCCTCAAAACCGTGCCAAGCAGGAGCAGAACTTTTCAGTAAGCAGATCAGAGCTCAGATTTGATACTCACTTTGAATCCTAGTTCTACCCTTTACAGACTGCATCTTTTTTGGTTAAGTTATTTTAACCTTTCTGGGCCTCAGTTTCCCCATCAGTACAATTGAGATGAAAATATTACCTATCTCATAGGGTTGTGATAAGGAGTAAGTGAATAAATATAGGTAAAGTACTTAAGACCGTGCCAAGCAAATGGTCAACACTCAATAAATGCTTTCTGTTATCATTTTTATTTTTTTTAAAGAGAGAGGGACAGTGAGAGAGAGAGAGAGAAAGAGAGAATCAATTTTATTGAGTTTTTCATGTGGCTTTCGTTGCTCTGACACTTAGTTGTGTACGTGGTGCTGGGGTCCAAACCTGTATCCTCGTGCATGCCAGGCAAGTGCCGTAACCGCTGAGCCACTGCTCCAGCTCCACTATTATCATTTTTTAACCTTTTACATTTGCTGAGAATGTGTCTTATACCCTGGATGGACTGTTTTATGTGTATTCTGTCACTTAATCTTCATGATAACCCCATGAGGTGTCACTGTGAGTTAAACAGAAAGTAGGGTGACATGCTGGCACATGCCTGTTGTTACAGTTTAGATGAAAGGTGTCCCTCAGAAGGTCAATATGTGATGCAATGGAAAATCTCTGAGTGAAAGGATTGGGTTATGAGAGCCTTAACCCAACCAGTGACCTAATCCCCCTATAGGGATCAACTGGGTGGCAACTATCGGTCAGTCAGCGGAGGCACGCTTCCGAGTGTATATTTTGTATCTGGTGAGTAGAGGCTCGACACCCCATGCCCCCTCTCACCCTCCTCTATGGAGCCATGCCTTCCACCATGATGTTCAACCTAACCTCGAGCCCTGAGGCATGGAGCTGGCTAAGACCTCTGAAGCCATGAGTCCCCAAATTCACTTTTCCTCCTAAAATTGTTCTTGTCAGGTCCTTGGGTCACAGCAATAAAAAAGCTGACTAAAACAGATATTGGTACCAGGAGTGGGGCTGCTATTGTGACTAACCTGACCATATGGTTCAGAAGCTTTTGGAGCTTTCTGGAATTCGTGGGAGGAATTTTGAGATGCTTAGCAGTGCAAACTGGAAATGCTTTAGATTGTTGTAAGCAGAGCTCAATGGGTGATTCTGGTGGGAGTTCCGAAGACCAGAATGCCATAAGACTATGCAAAGTAAAGACCGAGCTCAAGAGGCCTCAGAGAAGGCAGACTCTATTGGAAATTGAATAGAGGCCATTAGTGTCACGTTCTGGCTAAGAAGTTGTCTTGCTGTGAGCTGATTTTAAAAGCGATGGACTTCTTATTCTGGCGGAAGGAACTTTTAGACAGCATAACATTCAGGCAGTGGCATGGACATTGTTGGCAGCTTTCAGTCAAGTTTACTGTGATACTCAGGAACAGAAAGATTTGAACAACTTGGACTTGACAGGTGGGAGTAAAATTGGGGCTAAGGAAGTCGCAGCTGTTAAAGACATTACTGCCACTAAAGAAATTCTAAACACTTTGTCCAAACACAATAAGAAAGAAGGCTCGAGGGCATCTGGGAATTGGCAAGACCATACCCATCTGGGGCGCTAGGGAGAAAAAGTTCCTTTGAGAAGAGACAAGTAGGGCATACTACTTGCATAGCCAGGGCCTAGGTTGTTGTTTCAGTGTGCTCAGACAACCAGGCGCTCAGAGGCTGCTGCAGCCACGGTCCCTGGAGGCTTGGCTACTGCTGGAGATGCTGGCAGACCTTGGCAGCAACCATGTGCTGCTTCCGCAGGATTGCAGGATGCTGGAGTTAGGGGGCCATGGAGGCTTCCTCCAAGATTTCAAAGGAAGGCCTGGGAGGCCAGGAAAGTGCAGGGTCAGAGTTCCTGCAGGCAGCCCCTGAGAGGGTGATGCACGGAGATGTGAGGAGGAAGCCAAATGCAGTGGAGACTCCTAAATTTAAGAAATATTGGGCTGGCGCAGAGGCTCCACAGTTATGGTGCTTGCCTGGCAGGAGTGAGGATGCGAGTTCAAACCCCAACACCGCGTACACAACAAAGCGTCAGAGCAAAAAAAGTCACATGAAAAACTAAATAAAATTGATTCCATCTTTCTCTCCCTGACCCTCTCTCTTTAAAAAGAAAAAAGAAAAGAAAGAAAGAAAAAAAGAAAAAGAGAAAGAAAAAGAAAGACAGAAAGAAAAAGAAAGAAAGAAAGAAAGATAGAGAAAGAAAGAAAGAAATGTCAGTACCTTGGAACATGTGCCCAGGAAAGCTGCAGGAATCACGCACAGACAGGACAACAGAGAGGCCATGTGGACTGCAACCAGAAGGCCATGGGCAGAGCTGCACAAGCCCTTTGGAGAGAGCATCATGAAGCCTTGTGCTCCAGATGCCAGCCATGGAGCTACAGGACTTGTGTGCCTGGTCCCACCCCTTCTTTCTAAGTCCCTGTTTTTAGTTCTTGGCAAACAAATAGTCCCA
>PVKS010042045.1:0-15658 GCA_004027875.1 Aplodontia rufa
GTTATCAAATTTGGCAGAGTATAAGTTTTCAAAATAGGTTCTGGTAATCTTCTTTATTCTGGATGAGTCTGTGGTGATATCCCCATTTTCATCTCTGATTTTGTTGATTTGCTTCATTTTGTTCTTCCTTTTGATGAGTTTGGCAAGGGGTCTGTCAATTTTGTTCACTCTTTCAAAGAACCAACTCTTGGATTTGTTAATAGTTTGTATAGTCTTTTTGTTCTCAATTTCATTGATTTCAGCTCTGATTTTGGTGATTTCCTGTCTTCTGTTAGATTTAGGGTTGGATTGTTCCTCCTTTTGAAGTTGTTTGTGTTGAAGTATAAGGCTATTAATCTGCTCTCTTTCTAGCTTTTTGATGTATGCACACAGTGCTGTAAATTTACCTCTTAAGAAAGCCTTCATAGTGTCCCAGAGGTTTTGGTATGTTGTTTCCTCATTCTGGTTCAATTCCAAAAACTTCATAATCTCTGTTCTCATTTCCTCTTTTACCCATCCTTCGTTTAAGAGGTATTTATTCAATTTCCAAGTATTTGAATAATTTCTGTTGTTCCTCTTGTTGTTGATTGCTAAGATCATAGCGTTATGATCTGACAGAATACATGGGATTGTATCCACTTTTTTATATTTGTTAAGAGTATCCCAGTGAACTAGGATGTGGTCTATTTTAGAGAAGGATCCATGGGCTGAAGAGAAGAAGGTAAATTCAGCTGTCTTAGGATGGAATATTCTGTAAATGTCTGTTAACCCCAATTGATTAATAGAGTTGTTCAGATTGGAGATGTCTTTATTGATTTTTTGTTTTGATGATCTGTCTAGAATTGATAATGGTGTGTTGAAGTCCCCCAGGATTATTGTGTTGAGATCAATGAGGGGATTAATGCCCTTCAGTATTTTTTCCATATATTTGGGAGTGTTGTAATTGGGGGCATAGATATTAATTATCATTATATCTTCTTGATGTACTGTCCCTTTTAGCATGATAAAGTGACCCTCTTTGTCCTTTCTGACTAGTTTTATTTGGAAATTAATTTTATCAGAAATTAGAATCACCACTCCAGGTTGTTTTTTTGTGCCGCCGGCCTGGTAGACGTTTTGCCATCCTTTCACTTTCAGTCTGTGTCTATTTTTGAGTGTCAAATGTGTCTCTTTCAGGCAACATATTGTTGGATTTTGTTTTTTGATCCAGTGGGTTAGTTTGTGTCTTTTAATTGGGGCATTGAGAATATTCACATTCAAGATTAGAATAGGTATGGGAGGCTGATTCTCTGACTTTGTATCGAGTACAGAATTTTGAGTCATCTTGAAAGTCAGCTTTTGTATAATATGATTATTGACTCACCCTTGTTTAAGGATTTAGGATGTCATTGGCATTTTCTTCTGAATGGAGAACATCTTTGGAAATGTTCTGTAGAGCAGGATTTGTGTTCATGTATCTTGGTAGCTTGAGTTTATTGTTGAAGTATTTAATTTCCCCTTCACATTTGAAGCTGAGTTTTGCCAGATACATTATCTTTGGGTGGAAGTTGTTATTTTTTAACACTTGAAAGATATTGTTCCAAGCTCTTCTGGCCTTCATTATTTGCTCTGAAAAATCCATAGTGATCCGAATTGGTTTGCCTCTGAATGTGATTTGGGGCTTTCTTCTAGCAGCTTTTAGAATTGTCTCCCTAATTTCTCTGTTATTCATTTTGTATATGATATATCTTGGCAAGTTTCTCAATAGATTACGTCCGTTGGGAGTTCTATAAACATCTTGGATGTGATAATCTGGATTGATAGTAAAATGAGGGAAGTTCTCACTTATGATTTTGCTTAAAAGTTTCTTTAAGCCTCTTGTTTGCTGTTCAGAGTTTTCCTCCAGGCCAATGATTCTTGGATTATTATGCCTCATCTCATTCAATATTACTTGGGGTTTCTGATTATGTAATATAAGCTGTTTATCCTGCTTATCTTCTTTGAATTCTACATTGTTTAGCTGATCCTCATTGTCCGATACTCGTTCTTCGAGAGTTTATGTTCTATTTTCAGTAGAGTAAGCTCTGGTGTTGGTTTCTTCCAGTGAAGATTTGATTTGGCTAACCGTGTTTTTCAATCCTGATAGCTCTGCTACATCTCTTTTCAGGATGTCTATATCTTTGATAGGTGATCTTTCATCTCATGGAACTGATCCCTTATTTCCCTGTAGATGTTGTCTCTCATCTCTTGAAATTGCTCTCTGATCTCTTTCCCTACTTCATCTCTCAACTCTTTGATTGCATTACTAATCATAATGCTGATACAATGCCTTTGGTTTTCATCTAGGGCTCCAGCTATGGGGACCTTTGTTGGAGAATTGTGGGGTTGAGGAAGTGAGTTATTTCCCCTTTTCTTCATTTTCTGCGTCTGATAGCATGTCTTGTACTTCAAGAAAGTTGATCTTGGTGGAGTAATTGGAGCTTCTTATGGCTTAGCTTCATTGTGATGGGTTTCTTTTGAGAGAGAGCTCACAGTGTATTATGATAGCAAGCCAGCGCCCATTTGAAGCGCGTCTATTTCTTCAGATAGTAGGGTCTCTCTTGGAAAATTGAAGATGAATTGGGATTTTCTCAAGTAGGCCTGGAGCCTCAGCAAATGCTGCCTTCCTTCAGATCGCCATGTTGGATCCCGTCTGGGTTTTGATATCAGAGTTATGGTTGCTTCATAAGAAGTATTTGGGAGAGTTCCCTCTTTTTCAGTTCCTTGGAATAACTTAATAAGGAGAAGTGATAGTTCCTCCTTAAAAGTGTGGTAAAATTCACTGAAGAAACCATCGTGTCCTGGATTTTCTTCTTTGGTAGACTTTTAATCGCTGTGTGGATTTCAGAGCCTGTTATTGGGTTCTTTAGGAATTCAATATCGACCTGTGTCAATTTAGGGATATTGTATGTGTCTAGAAATTTGTCCATATCTTCCATATTATCTAATTTGGAGGAGTATAGTTTTTCAAAATATGATCTTATAATTTGTTGGATTTCCATGGGGTCAGTGGTGATCACTCCTTTTTTACTGGAGATTTTGTTGATTTGCTTCATCTCTCTCCTTCTTTTAGTGAGATTGGCTAGGGGTCGATCTATCTTATTTATTTATTCAAAGTACCAGCTCTATGTTTCATTAATTCTTTTTATTTATTTTTTCTGAATTTCATTGACTTCAGCTCTAATCTTGATTATTTCCTGTATTCTGCTGGCTTTGGGGTTGTTGATAAGCCTTGAGATGGAGCAAAAGCTTATTTATTTGGGATCTGTCCTCTTTTTAAATGTGGGCAGTCAGTGCTATTCCCCTTAGGAATGCTTTCATGCTATCCCAGAGGTTTAGATATGTTGTGTCTTCATTCTCTTCCAAGATTTTTTTTTTAAATTTCTGCTTTCATGTCTTCTAGGATCCATTCTTCATTTAATAGGGTATTATTCAATCTCCATGAATATGTGTGTTTTCTGTTATGATTTTTGCTGTTGATCGCTAGGGTCATGGCATTATAATCTGATAGGATACACAGACTAGTATCTACTTTTTTATATTTTCTGAGATGTCCTTTGTGAACCAGAATATGGTCTAATTTGAAGAAGGATCCATGTGCTGCTGAGAATAATGTGTATTCCTATGATTTGGGGTGGACTATTCTACATATGTCTGTTAAGTCCATTTGATTAATGGAGTTGTTTAGACTGGAGATTTATTTATTGATTTTTTGTTTTGATAATCTCTCTATTGGTGACAGAGGGGTGTTGAAGTTTCCCAGTATTATTGTGCTGAGGTCCACAAGTGGTTTTATGTGGTTATTTTATGAAGTAATGTATTCATGTAGTTGGGAGCACTGTTATTTGGAGAGTATATATTTAATATGTTTATTTCTTCCTGTTGTAGTGTTCCCTTTACTACTAAGTAGTGGCCTTCTTTATCTCTTCTGATTAGTTTATGTTTGAAATCTACTTTGTTGGATATAAGTATTGTGATGCAGGCTTGCTTTCTTGGCCCATATGTGTGGTAGATTGTTTTCCATCCTTTCATCCTTAAATTGTGGATGTCATTACCTGTTAGGTGGGTCTCTTGTAAGCAGCATATTGTTGGATTTTGTTTTTTGATATAATCTGCTAGTCTGTGTCTTTTGAGTGGTTCATTTAAACCATTCACATTTAGTGTTATAATAGAGTGTGTATGGGTTTCACAGTCATTGTGCATTGTGTATTATTAGTAAGTATTGTGTTGTCTTGGTTGGGTATTGATAGGATGTACTTTTATTGAATTTCCGCTGTGGGTCTTGGTATTGATTACTTATTCTTCTGTCTGGAGTATATCTTTGAAAATTCTTTATTAAGTCTGGTCTTCTATTCACAAATGCTGTCAGTTTTATCTTATCATGAAAAGTTCTTATTTCCCCACCAAATTTGAAGCTGATATTTTCCAGGTATAGTATTCTTGGCTACATGTTGTGTTCATTTAGGCATTGAAAAATTTCTTTCCATGATCATCTTACCTCCAGAGTCTGGATTGAAAAATCACAGGCAATTCTTATTCACAGGCAATTCTTATTGCCTCTGAATGTGATTTGGTGTTTCTCCCTTGCTGATTTTAATGTTGTTTCCTTGATATCCCTATTGTATATTTTGAATATGATGAGTCTTGGTGAGTTTCTCATTTGATTAAGCCTATTGGGTGTCCTGTAAACTTTCTGGATGAGCATATCTGATTCTATTTTTATATGAGAAAAATTTTCTTGCACAATTACTTTCAGGATGTTCTCATACTATTTGTTTGTGTTTCAATTTCTTCTTGTATCCCAATTACTCTTACATTGCTTCTTCTCATTTCATCCCAGACAATTTAAAAATTCTGATCATGTTCTTTTAGTTGTTTTTCTTTTTGTCATCAGTGCACTCAAGCTTGCTCAGCCTGTCCTCATTGTCAGAATTTCTTTCATCAATTTCAGAGGCCCTATTTTCTACAGAGGTTATTCTATTATTAAATTCTTCCATGGTCCCTCTCATGTCATTGACTACAGATTTTAGCTCTCTTACTTCCTTTTTGAGTATGTCTATTTCTTTAATGATAGAGTTTCTCAATTCTTGAGTTTTCTCTTTTATTCCCTTCATTAATTCTTCTTTTAGTTCATTGTTCCTTTTCATTATCAGATCACTGATACCTTGTTGTAGATTTTCCTCCCAGTCCCTGGCCGTGGACTCCTTGCTAAGGGAGTTGTGTATTTGAGATGAATATCTTCTAGTTTGATCCCTCTTCTTTGAAGAGATTCTTCTGGATATTTGAATTGGGGATCCCTGTGTGGAAGCAAGACAAGTCTCTGGGTTTTTCTTCCTTATTTGTCAAGGGTTGGGTCAGTTACCACATCTAATGACCTCTTCCTTCCAGTAGACTTTTTCTGCCTGGAGCCTTGTTTTTTTTTTTTGTTGTTGTTGTTGTGGTTTTTTGTTTGTTTACTTGTTTGTTTGTTTTGTTTTTGTTTTTTGTTTTGCAGCTTTTGGGTTAAAGCTCCTGAACTTGGACTTGGCACCTGGTGGGGTTGCTGGACAGTCCACTGAGTTGTTGAAGTTAAGCAGTAGAGGTATGTCAATGGGTGCTAGGGTCTCAAATGTGTGGGGTGAGCCAGAATGGACCAATCTATATGCTGCACTGGGATCTGGGATCCTTGGTGGTGGGATGGGCCCAAATATCTGAACCTAGCAACTATGCATGATAACTATGGTAACTGGGTGTGGGGTCCTTGGAGGTGTCTAACTTGCCTACTGTGGTGGGACCAGAGTCCTTGGTACACACAGGTGTGTGGTTCTGCTCAGGCTTCTTTTCACTCCATAAATTGAAGCAAGTTTTTGGCCTGAGATCTCTATCCGGCTGTTTTTCTTTGGGTCTTTGCTGTTGGATTTGGAGTTTTGTCCTGTCCCTCACTTGGGATGAGGTATTGTCAGGAAAGTTGAATTCAGAAATCAAAGCCCTAACCTGTGAACTGTTAATGTCCCTGTAGATTTCCAATTCCTCATGAGCTAATAGGAGATCATCAATATGAACAATAAATGCATACAATAAGCAGTACTAAATTGATTACTTAGTACAGATTCGATCACATTGTTAAATTCCACCTATGGAATGAATGGTAGTGTTAGTCAACACTTTTGGTGACACTAGTATTTAACTACCACCTATGTCAGGCTTCAAAGCATACAATAGCTATTGAGCTTGGCGTTCATGGTGGCAATGGTTACACAGCCTTAATGATGGGGATTCAAAAGGTATAAACTAATTGGGAGCCTGAGGGAGAAGAAAATGTAAGTGAAATTTAGAGAGGAGATTGTATTGTCCAATCATGGACATAGAGAAGGTGGAAGAGGTGAAGGATTTGCTGGGGGAAAGAAATAGAGAAAGAAAGAAAAGAAAAGAAAACCTGGAGGAAGACAAGACAGATGTAGCAAAATAGAGGAAGGGTGAAAGAGATATTATAAAAATTTTGCTGATAGCATAAAGGTAGAAGTAAGTGCAGGAAAATTATGCAGGTAGGGCACAATATGCTTCAAATACTGACCAATCTGGTCAGTTCATTTAGTATTTCCCTCCTCTCAGCAGGCAGGAAAAGGATAGACAAAAGAGACAGGAGTGGAAAAAGAGAAGATGAAGAAAAAAAAACAACAAAAGAACAGGAAAAGACAACTGAAAAACCCTCAACAAGGACAAAATGAAACAAAAACTGAAAAACAAAAATATCTAGTATTTTTTCTATGTCCATGAACCAATCAACTTTTCCAGTTGGCACTCAAATAAACATCAAAAACAGGAAAGAGGAGGGAAAAAAATTAAAAGTAAAAACAAAAAGTAAAATTCTTTTTTTTTTTTATTTAGAGAGAAGGATAGTGAAAGAGAGGTGGGGTAGAGGGAATCAATTTTTATTGAGCTTTTCACATGACTTTCTTTGCTGACACTTAGTTGTGTACATGGGTGCTGGGGTTTGACCCCATGTACTCACACATGCCAGGCAAGCACTGTAACTGCTGAACCACCACTCCAGCCCCCAAAAAAGAAAAATTTTTAATGAAAACTTGGAACTATGGTCACTAAGGTTGTATCTGTGCACTTTGGGAGCAGATATTCACTGTCTACCTGAGTTTTGATAGAAGGGTCTCCCAGACTATAATTATGTAATCTCAAGTAGAGGATTGGGATGTCCTCAGACTCCTGGGATTTCTAGGAGATTTCAGTGAAGAGATCAGAATAAGGAATGCCCTGAGGGCTGGTTTTTGTCAGCCTCTCTGGGGATCTGAAACTCAGAAGTCTTAAGGCTTTTATGTGCAGGGAGGTTGAGATGCTTTCTTTGCTCCCTCTGCTGGTGGTTGTACTCCCAGTCCTCCAGGATTTTTGAGCTCAGATTGAGTACTCTGAGAGTTTAACTTCTCACATGATTCTTCTAGCTGGGGTGGATGTGGACAGGGCTGAGCAAGGCTCCCCTTTACTCCACAAACCCAAATGCCCCTAAGATAAATAGGGACTGGGCCTGTCCCATGCCTCCTCTTCCTGGTTCCACCTGTGAACAGTGGCTATCTCTTGGTGCAGTTATGGAGGAGGCTGCTCTGAACTCCTTAATTACCCTTGCTGGGCAGTCTGCTCTGAAAGACTACTTTGCACAAGCAGCTGCGAAACACTTCTCCCCTTACACAGTGGAGGTGCCATAGGGGTGTCTCTAGTTGAGCCCTTATAGAACTTGGTTTCTCAGCAGCAGATGTGCTCGCAAGTTATGGTTTGTCTCCTCCCCCACTCCTGTGCAGATTGGGATTAATGGTGGATGCAGCTATGGCTGCTGTGTCCTGACCAGGATGGAAATAATCCCTCTTTTCCACTTTTAGTTCCCAAATCTTTGATCATCCAAACAACTCCCCAAGCTAGCACTATGTTCTGGTGGTGATAATCCCAAAAAACCACCTTGTAGCAATGGAGTTGTCCTGGAGTTTTTACATGCAGTCACAGAGTCAAACGAGAAGCAGCCTTCCTTCTGTTCACCATCCAGATTGTTCCCAGTCTTTCCATCTTCTAAAGTCTTCTTTAGGATTCCATAATTTTCATTGTACAATAAGCTTATGTATATGCACAGATATTAATGGAATGTTAATATTAATTGCATTAAATCTATAGGTCTTCCCATAACATTGTATCTACATTTATTGATATATTTGATTTCATTCGTCAGCATTTGGTAATTTTTAGTACATGGACACTATTTATATTGCTAAGTTTGTACCTAAGGATTTAATTTTCTTTGACTTGGTTTTAAATTGAATTTATTTTCATTTAAATTTCTCCTTGAAAATGTTCACTATCAGCATATTAAAATGCAATTGTTTTTTTGTGTCATGTTGATATAATATTCTGTGTCCTTGCCAAAATCACTTTCTTCTAAGGTATTTTTGTTGATGTGCTGGTATTTCTACATAGATGCTCATACTGTTTGCAAGTAAAGGTAGTTTTATATCTACTTTTCCGATCTGTATTCCAACTATTACTATTATTTTTCTTTATTACTGTGACTTGAATTTTAGGTATTATTTTGAATAAAATTGCTCACAGTTGATATTCTTGCTTTGTTCACTATTTTGAAAGAAAATCATTCAGTCTTTTACCATTATGTATGCTGTTAGCTATAGATTTTTATAGCTGTTCCTTATCAGTGTGAGATAATTCCCTGCCATTCTTAATTTCTGAAATTTTTTTCTCAGAATCACATGATTTTTAATTTTTATTTACCATATTGTACTTAGTTACTATAGTGATTGTTTTTTTCAAATGCTTAATGAGCTTTAGTTAAGTAAATCCCACTTGGTAATAAATTCCACTTGGCTATGGTCAACATATAAACCTCTATATACATTGTTGGAGTTGGTTTCCTATGTTTAACTAATGGATTTTACATGTAACTTTTATGAAATATGTTAATTTGTAATTTTTTGAACTATCTTTGATTTTGATATCAGGGTGATATTGGGCTCATAGAATGAGTTGCGATTTGATGCTATCGCTTTCATTTTTTTGGAAGAGATTGAGTAAAAATGATGTTAAATCCTCTTTAAATCTTCCAGTAAACTTCTCAGTGGAGAAATTTAGGTCTAGAAATTATTTTTAAGGGTTTCTAAATTATAAATTCAATTCTGTAATGCTTGATTGCAATTTTGATTGTCTAATTCATCTTGATTGAATTTCAGCCATTTGTGGTTTCTGAGGAATTCATTCATTTCTTCTAAACTGTTGAATTTATAAGGATAAAGTTGTTCATATTATGCCCTTTTATTTTTAATAGCTATAATATATAAAGTGATATCTTCTATTCCAATTTTTATAATGGTGTTTTTAGCCTTTCTTTTAATTTTCTAATTTATTAAATGGTCAGTATTTGGTTTCATGTATTTTGTCTTTTATTGTGTATTTTCAGTTATGTTGGTTTTTGTGGTTGTTCCTTCCTACTGGCTTAGCTTACCTACAGACTTCTAGCTTCTCAAAGTTGGAATCTATGTAATATATTTGAGTCCTTTCTTCTTTTTTGAATAAAATAGTATTATAGTTTCATGAATTTCTTTTTCAGAATCCTGTACATATTGCCACCAGCACTCCAGGCTCTGGGTAGAGTGCAAGGAGGGAGATGCATTTCTCTGTCCATTCATTTGCTGCAGGGCTGCTTTCTTTTTTTCACTGTAGTATCTCTCCTCTGATTTTGTCTGAAGGATTCCTGTCTAATATTTATTAGATCAAGGGCTCATAAAATACTGAGTGAACTTCTGTTGGCTTGGGAGCACAAGATGCTTGTAGCTACATTACTCCTCCTGCCCTGGGGTAGTAGACCAATCTGCTTATTTCTTAACACCTTTTAGAGTTCTTCTTTGGTTGTCTCTTGGAACATTTCAATTTTTTTTTTTTTAGTTTTACTTAGTGTGTAGGGATGTAAAAAGCTTATAATTCATGTTAACCAAATTGAGTTAGGAAGTAATTCCTAGTTTTCCACTTTTTGGAAGAGTGTGTGAGGTTAGGATTAATGTTTAAATCCCTTTTAGACTTTATAAGTGAAGTCATCTGAGGCTGAACTTTTCTGTGTAGAATTCAATGTCTTAATTTCTAAAGAATTTATTTTTTATTTCTCATAGTTTGTGTATTACCAAAATTTTTCTACGTGTGACCTAAATTGTTGCCATAGAGTTGGTCATAGGATTCTCTTAGGTAAGGTCGAAAGGCTTACTATCTTATCACTTCCTCCCACTCCTTATTTAGTAACTTGAGTCCTGATTTTAGTAACTTTAGTATCCTGTCCCTCCTCCTCCTCCTCCTTCTTCCTTCTTTCTTGTTCCTAATCAGTCCAGCCATTGACTTGTCAGTGTGGTTGTTCTTTACTCCAGTGTACTAACTTTTAATGTCATTGATTGCCTTTCTCTTTAAAAATTTTTTGTATTTACTTCTGTTCCATTCTTAACATTTTCCCCTTTTCTGTTTTATTTGCCTAATTTGCTTTTGTCCCTCTAGTTTCTAAGATGAAATATTAGCTCCATGACTTGAAGTATTTCTCCATTAATGTTGACATTTATGTTTATAAATTTCCCTCAAAGCACTCCTTTAGCTTTATTCTATAATTGTCTTGTTACTTTTATTCATCTCAAAGTATTTTCTAATATTTCCATAACTTCTTAATTTAATAGTTATTTAAAATATGTTGATTTCCATTGATTGGTGAATTTTCAATTTCTTTTGTTATTTATTCTAATTTAACTCTACTTGGCAAAAGAACATACTTGGTATGACTTCCATTCTTTCACATTTGTTAAGGATTTTTCCATGGTATACCATATTTCCTATCCTGAGCAATGTTCCATGTGTGTTTGAGAAGAATGTATATTGTGCTGCTATGGTTACAGTATTCTATATACCTATATTAGATCTTATTGATACATAATGTTGTATAAGCCTTCCATATTTTGCTAATCTTTTGCCCAGTTATTCTAGTCATTAATTAAAGTTTTCTTGTATGTCCATCACCTGGGCTCTCTCAAAGTTAGTTCTATTGCCTCCTGTGTGGGGGTCACATTTTCCTATTTCATTGAATGTCTTGTGATTAAAACTGGGTTCTTTAGTAAACACATTATAGCAATTTTACATATTGATTCCTTCTTTCAAGTTTGTTGATATAGTTTGCTTCTTTATATGTTAATAATTTAACTGTAATAGATCAATGAAGTCTACTTCCCATAAAGTGTGCTGTCTCTGATATTTTGCTTTGATCCTTGTTTTTATCTCAACTTAGTCTTCTTAGAATCTGTCACATAGCACAGCACTGCTATGTAGTTACCAACCATTATTTGGTCAAGTCTTATATTTAAAAAGCCTTCTGATCTCGTAAGCTTTTTCCTTTTATTTATTATTAGGTATGTATGTAGATTGGAGACTTCTTTTATTATGGAAAGGATCTTTGGGTTTTTCCACATTCAGCCGAAGTTTCCTCCAAAGTTTCCTATCCAGTCACTTCTCAGAGAGCTTTGAATATACGCAGGCTCCCACCAGGGATGAATGTGAGGCTTTAGCTCTATTTCTCTCTGCCTTTCCCTGATCTCCCCAATAAACTTATGTCTGGTGTCTCTCTGTTGGTATCACTTCTGACTCGTACTTGGTAAATGATTCTGACAACAACTTGGAATGCAATTTGCTCCACTGTCTAATCAGTTGAAGTCAAGCTTCTAAAGAAGGGCAGGATATTAACATACCTTGAAATTTTCTATTAACTTTTCTTGATTGGAAACTCTGATGTAGGGATCTAGATCTAGGAATGAGTTGATCTCCACTGGATACCCTACTAGTAATCTTCTATGACAGGAGCCATGGAATGTAGTGGAGATGTGGTAGAAGTTGATGTCTACCACTGTACATTACCTACTATGGATCTTTAATATCCAGGCATCAGAGAAGTTATGATCCAGTGATTTTCCAGCTTTCAGACCCATAGAATAGATTTTTCATCCCAAGGAGTTGGAGTAGAATAGATTTGCTATTTATCTGCCAGTTTCATTAAAGAAACTTCCCTGTGTGGAAAAGGGAGACTGAACTCTACCAATTGAATCCTTACATACTTAATAGGAGTTGGAAATGGGAAAGGGGCATTGCCAACTAATTGCTACTATGCATTCAATGTAGATATCCTGTAGCATGGAACTCTGACAAATACAATTTTTTGATGTTCACTGGCTTCCAGACAGTTATGGGAGGAAGGGAACTGTTACTTGGCTGCCAAGGAACTAATCCATTAGGAAGAAGTATGCTGGAAAAAGGTAGGCATAGTCCCTAGAACAAACATCACAGCCTCCCACTCTTCTTACCTAGTTTCTATGTATTTTCTTGAAAACATTTTTCAATTTTCTATAAGCCCTTTGATCAATCTCCATATACTTTGAATGACTGTCTGTGATAATTTTTACCCTCTTAGTAGATGTCTCCTTGGGGGAAAGTTTTCCTAGAGTTCTTTATACCACTATTCTAGGAAGTTTTGTCTGCAACAATAGTTTTTGATCACTGCTCACCTTACATAATTAGAGAAAATAATGCTATAGTACCATATGTTGTTATTGGGACCCTTATGCTATTATTCCAATATACTGCTTTCTATCACCAATTTAAATTAACAAAATTATTGTTGACAAGCAGAAATGGCAATTTGAGATGACTTTGATGTTTGAAATTGCTGCAATTGATCTGCCTGATTCAATCTACAGGGTAAATCATTATTTTATATGACAAACTTTATTCATTTTTCCCCTCTCTTCAATTTAATTATCATAAAGTTTTTGATTGAAAATACATTATTATTGTTGGAATGAAAACATTAAAAAGTGACCTACTTACTAAAGAATTTGTTAAAATATAAAGGCAGAATGGAAGTATGGCAGGTTGTATCAGGATGACTGTTGGGATGATGAAAGCAAGAACTTACCTCTCTCTTGACCAGGTCCATCTTACTCTGAGACCTGGGATGGTCCTATCCATTGTTGTGCCTCTTTCTACAGTAAGGGTATCCAAAAAGAGCCTCGTATGATGCTGAGGTTCAACAATGATATCTCAATGTATCTTTTAAAGTATCTTGTTCTCAGTCATGAAATCTGCATTTCCCCCAGAAATAGAGGCAATATGTGATGGAAATTATCAGAATCAAAGAATCTGAAAAATAAAAGACTTCATGGTCATCTATCATGTTAAATTTCTAACTTTTCAAAAATTAGAGATCTTCATAAAAGGAAACTTAGTTGGAGTCTAATATCACTTCTCTAGTAGAAGTAGTTTTAGAATAAGCCCTACTTTTCTGCCATACCTTCAGTGGAACACAAGACAGTATTGCCAATCTCTGGGTTGCTTAGAAATCAGAGACTTAACTGATCAACATTTTCCACAAAAGTCTAAAACTTCATATGGTCAGAAGGCACTAAAATTCAAGGGGTGGTAATGGTAAGAAATATTTATAGTATATTTCAGTCTTCTCTATATTCATTCTTAAACTGTTATTAATTCTTGCTTGAGGATTCAGCTCCTGGCTAAGCACTATGTGTGATCTACCAATGAAAATTAAAAAGATTCTACATAATGTATTTCTCAGGGTTTTCTAAAGGAACAGAATCAATAGGATATTATATGTATGTATGTGTATGTATATATAGGATATTATATGTATGTATGTATGTATGTATGTGTATGTGTGTGTGTGTGTATATATATATATATATATATATATAGAGAGAGAGAGAGTGAGAGAGTCATATTGGCTTACACAGCCAGAAGCTGGATGCCCACAGTGGATGCCTGAAGGGTAAAGAGCTGGAGAAACCAGTAGCTGTACAGTCCAGGATGCTGAATCCCTCAGAACAAGGGATCGATGATTTTGTCCTAGTCTGGACCAAAAGCCTGGAAACTCCATGCAGAATCACAGGACGGAATCTACTTGAGACGAGTGAAGGATCTGGAGTCTGATGTCCTCAGAAGATCACAGAAGCAATCAAGAACCTGATCAAGAAGTATCAGATCTGCATCTGCTGCTGCTTCCTTGTTCTTCTGGCTTTCAGTCCCACCAAGCCTTCAACCTATTAGACAGTGCTGCCCACACTTAAGGTGGGACTGTGCTTTCAGTTTGCTATCTACATGCCAATCATTCCTAGAAACATTCTCATTGACACAAGATAAGGCTCTTAATCTTAGGTGTATCTTGATCTAATCAAGTTGACAATTCAGATTAACCGTTACATGTCCATCTGTTGTCAAATTCACACTCAAACATGACCCTCTTCATCCTACTTCATCTCCAAATAAACACAATAGCAAGATCATAATCACACCTAACAGTGTATAACTATTCTTTGTCTAACTAAAAATGCACTAGTTCTTTCACAGAGGCCATACATACAGTGGGCAAAGTCTTCAAGTGTAGGAGGCTGGGAGACCATCATCTAGCATTTTTTCTCTTTCATAAAGAGAGGTGATATTTGCATCACTCAGTCTCAACAATTAGTGAATTGACCAAACATAGATTAGGTTTGGGTGCTGTGTCTATAAATATAAAAATACATGAAAATGTCATACTATGGTAGATAAAGAGTAGAGTGTGGCAGGATGAGTGTCGGTGTGTTAAGGAGCAATTGGGTACATAAGAATGCTGTCTGTGCGGAGGAGAGCACCTGGAACAGATAAGACACTGGAAAAGGCAACTCTTGGCCTTCAGGTGGCTCAGTTTGGCTGGAGAGTCATCAACACACTCATGTCAGATGAATTAAGGGTAAAAAAATAAATAATTTCATTTTACCTTTGTTTGTTGGTTTTTGACACTCTTTATTTACAACCATATTTCTGACTTATGTAATTTTCCTTCCACTTGAAGATATCTTTTTAGCATTTCTTATGATGAAATTCATCTTTGTATGTTTGTCTAATAAAGCACACATTTCTAGTTGTTATGTAACAGATAAATTTCCTGGATATGGAGGAAATGTTGCGAAGTACAATAAGCCGGACACCGAAAATTACTACGTGGTTTCATTTACAGGAGAAATCTAAAATAATAAAACTCATAGAAGCAAATAGAATGGTGATTTCAAGAGGCTGGAGGAAATATTTTTCAAATAATTTTCCTACTGGACAGCCACTTGCAGAAAGTTGAAATTAGATCCATATCTTTCTCCTTGCATGAGAATCAAATCAAAATGGATCAAGGAGATAGGAATTAAACCAACTATCTTGCAACTGACTGAAGACAAATTAGGTCCAACACTTCACCATTTGGGAGGAGGCAAAGACTTCCTCAACATGTCTCCTAAAGTGAAGGAAGTAAAGTCAACAATCAGTGAATGGGATAACATAAAGCTAAAAAGCTTTTGCACTGTCAAGGAAACTATCAAAAAAGTGAAGAGGTGTCCTACAGAAATGGAGAGAATCATGGGCTATGATTCCTCTGACAGGGGCCTCATATCCAGAATCCACAAAATCCTCGAAAACCTCAACTACAAAAACACAAACATCCCAATTAATAAATGGGCCAAAGAGCTAAATAGAAACTTCTCAACAGAGGACATTGATCAAGCCAATGAATACGTGAGAAAATGCTCCAAATCACTAGTAATCAGAGAAATGCAAATGAAAA
>PVKS010042046.1:0-15665 GCA_004027875.1 Aplodontia rufa
TCCCAGAAGCCGATGTCATTCCTCCACGAGCTACCCATTTAACGCATGAGTTCTGGGGGAAACTGCAACAGGTAAAACCCAAGGTGATCATCCGTGTTTTGGCGTTTCCCCTGGATAACAAAGTTTACATCCATTGACTGCTAATGTTTTGATAATGTTTCCCCCTCAACTGTATTTCTATATACTTCTAATAAAAAATAAAAAAAGAGATGAAAAGTTTCAAATTAAGAAATTGTAAAAATAAGAGCAACCAACCTAAAGCAAGCAGAAGGCTGGAAACAGGGAGGCTAGGCCAAGAGTGTGGTTAGGCAGGTGATGAAGACAACACAGGAGGTCAGCAGAGTTGAAAGCCTGTTCTTCAACAGTGTCCTCAGAATTGACAAGCCTTTAGCCAGACTGAGAAACAGAGGGAAAAGAGTCCTGCTACTAGAATGAGGAATAAATGTTATTTAAAAGGGACAGGTTCAACAAAAGTGCAAAATTACACTCAGAAAAATAAGAGGCAGGGGCTGGAGTGGTGCTCAGGGTGACAGCACTTGCCTGACGTGTGAGGGCCTGGATTCAAACCCAGCAACACACATACAACTTCGTGTCAGAAAAACAAACACAAAGCAGGTGGAAAAAATAAATGTAAAAATTGATTCTCTCTCTCTCTCTCTTAAAAAAAAACCTGTGAGACAGGGTTGAAAGGTGCTGCATGTTAGACGTAAGTGGGTATAAGGACGTCCCATGTTCATGGACCGGAAGGTTTGACATTGCTAAGAGGACAGTGCTCCCCAAACTGACCTGCAGATGGAGCAATTCCTATAACACCCTTTCCTTGTGCAGTTAATATGGAAGAGCACAGAGGGAGGAGCGCACGTCTCATTCCAGAAGCCACCACGGAGCTTTAGTGAGGCCCACAGCACAGCACCACTGAGAGGAGACCTGGACCAGAGGGACGGACCCGAGGGCTAACCTCAAATCCTCCCATCAGTCGCCAGCTGGTCTTAGGAGGAAAGGAGAGGTTTTTCGACTAATGGTGGCAACTGGATGTCCACACACAAGGACTGGGTCTGGGTCCCTCCCTCAGTTTGTAAGGAGCTAAGTCATCTTAGGAGCAAGCGTAGAGCTTCACAACATTGGCTTGGCCATGGCTTCCTAGGGCTACAATCACAAGCAATAAGGCAAAACCAGATCAGCAGGACTCCACCAGAAGTAAAGCTTTTGTGCACCAAGGACGTTGCTGAGACCACGAAAGACCAGGAGCAGCTCAGCCGGAATGCTCTTGCCTGGCACGCTCAGGCTGGGGCTCAACCCCAGCACTACCATCAATGGAATATTATTCAGCCATAAAAAGGGATGGGGAAGGATGCATGCTGCAGCTGGACAACACCATGAAGGGGGATGAAGGCAGAGGTGGAGGCCAGGTATTGCACACCTCCAGAGCTGGCAACCTGTGAGATGGGGCACAGGCTGGGGTGGACTAGGGCTGGGGAGGTGTGGGGGACCAGGATGAGACTGCATGATGAGGTATTCCTTTTCTTTTGGGAAGAGTTTATTGAAGCATCCTAAAACTGGTTGTGGTGAATGATGTGAGATAGGCAGGCACTGCAGCCATTCCTGTGATCCCAGCAACTTTGGGAGGCTGAGGAAGGTGGATCACAAGTTCAAGGCCAGCCTCAGCAACTTAGCAAAATGCTGTATCAAAGTAAGAGTAAAAATAAAAAGGGCTGGTAGTGCAGGCCAATGGTAGAGCACCCTGGGCTCAATCCCCAGCATCAGCAAGATGCGAGACTCCGAATGAAGGACAGGCTTCGGATTGTGTGCTTGGAGTCTGAGCTGCACATCATGTGGGTTATCTCAATAAAACCGTTAAATAGCTCGACAACTGAAAACAGAACTGTCCCAAGAGTTCCTTTGTGTGGCTACCCCGCGGAGGCAGGCCGAGGCCCAGTGCCTCCCCAAGAGCACACAGGGAGGACCCTGGGCCAAGGGATCTCTGCCCCATTGGGGTGACCTTCCCCACAGTTCCTGAGTAAGGAGAGGACAGTGTGACTCACAGAGGAAGGAGGTGGGGGAGATGCCCTGGGGCGGGAATTGGTGGGGGCTCCTGGTGGCAGCAGATGAAGGAAGCCAAATGTGGCCTGGGGATGGGCTGGGGGAGGCTGTGTTTCCCCAGGAGCAAAGACGGTTGCTGGCTTCCCAGGCCCCGTGGGGACAGGGACGGGCATCACTTCTGCCTGACCTCCATGTCCACTGCCCCATTTGCAGACAGAGACGGCTGCTCGAGGCTGGGGCCAGCGTCCACCACTGGGCAGCCACCAGAAGGCCCGCACTGACCTGGGGACTGGGCCAGGCCTGCGGGCCGGGGCGTCCCTGTGATGGGAGGCAAGAGCAGGAGGAAGAGCCGAGTGGGTTTGTGGCCCCTCTGGAAGCGGAGGTGAGCGACCCGTCAACGTGGCTCCTGTGCAGGCAACACGTCCTCCCTCCGCGGCGTTTGCGCTGGCAGTGGACTCCGTTGTCCAGGTGTGCGATCCAAGTCTGTTCAGAACCAGCTCCCATCTGGCCTCACCCTGTGTTTCAGGAAGCGGTCAGAATTGCGAACACGTTTGGGAAGGGGATGTAAACAGCTGGTAGAAGCCTTTGCCAGTACAGACACCAGCTCCATGTGCTCCCTACAGCGGCAGCTGCCCCCAGGCGCGGAAGCTTGGTCAGGGGGACTTCCGTGCTGAGGTCACTCTGCTGCGTGTGCTGTCGTGTGGGGACCTTGACGTATCTATCTGTGGGGAGCTGTGGAGTGGGCAGGGGCTCGCTCCTTCCCAGGACGTCAGTTCATGGTGGTCCTAAGGCCCAGAAAGACTCTGCCTCCACTGGAGCCGGCTGGGCCCCAGCACCACGTGCTCCTTTTCCCCTGTGCCACCAGGCCACATCATGTCCCCCTACTTTCTCAAGGATGGCCACCTCTCGTCCTCCAGGGTCATTCTCCAGGGAGGCTCACGTCCCCTCTGACAAGCTCTGTCCAGGGCAGTGCCCAAGTGGGGAAGCAGCCCGTGGCCAGGGCCTGAGCCCACCCTGACCTGTGGCCCTGAGCACCAGGTCTGAGGGGCAGTGCTGCTGCTGACCCCCAGCTTCACCCTGGCGGAGCCCTCTGTTCCACACCCCAGCCCAGTTGGGACCCCCCAGCTGCTACAATGGGCAGGGGTGCAGGGTGGGTGGGGGCTGTGTGATTGCTTCCCACTCAGCCTCCGAGGGCCTTCCCTCGGGGACGCCTGCCCTCAGACACAGCACAGTCAGAGGCAGCGTCCATCCTGCCCTCATGCACGCGTCCTGCCCTGCTGGGTTGTCTCCATTCGGGCCAGATCTGACTCCTTGGCCAGGTGGTGAGCAGCCTGTGGCAGGCTCCACAGTTCCCCGCTGGGGTCCTCAGTCTGCTCTCTGGAAGCCAGCCCTCTCTAGGGGCAATGGCCTCCCTCCGGGCACCACTAGGCTTGTCTGGTCTTGTGGGACTGTTGGGGGAGGGCTGGGATCGCTCCTCCTGCTGCAGGGACATGGCAGAGAGGCAGTCCCTCAGGAGCTGCGGCCAGGGGCACAGCTTGGCTGGCCAGGGAGCCTGCGAGGCTGCCCTCCCTCCAGAGGCCGCATCTGCCCGGCCTCCTGGCAGCTCGAGTTCTTTTCTGGGAGAAGCTCTGTTCCCGCCGTGCAAGCAGCCAGCAGAGGTCAGGCCGTGCTTAGTGATGAGCCTGGCTCTCCCAGCTGCGGATGCAGTGTCACAGGCACTGAAAACGAGGCGCTCAGAGGGGCTTCACCCAGGAGGCACTGGCTGGCAGCATGGCGGTGGGGGCAAGGGACCACACACAGTGGGCGGGAGGGACAGGAGGTGTGAGGATGGGCTGGTGGAGCCTCACCTGTAAGTAAGAGTGGCAGTGGCCTAGTTCACGGGCGTTGCCACTGGAGCGAACTGGGAATCAAAGCAAGGGGGTTGCGAGCTCCTCCCCGGGGCAGACCTTGTCATGTGGGCACGGCAGCTGGACCCCTGGAGGCTCCGCAGGGCCCTTCCAGGCAGGCATGTGCCCCTGTGGAGCGGCGAGGGGCAAGGTGTGGGGCTGGGTGGGGGCTGCGAGTCAGCTCCCCACCTCTTCCCATTCAGCTGCTGAGGGCATTCTCCCCAGGACGCCTGCCCATGGTCACAGCACAGCCAGAGGCAGTGTCCACTCCGCCCTGATCACATGTCCACCTGCCCTGTCGGTCATCTCTCACCTGCCGGAGGTGACATCTCCTGGTGGTCTCGGGAGCCTTGGGAACAACTCTGACTCCTGCTGCTGGCGGCAGTTGACGCCAGGGCATATGGAAGCTCCTTGGTCAGACGCGGGAGCACAACCGGAGGCAGGGGCAGGGGCCAGGGTGTGTGGGTGAAGCAGGGTTGGGGGAACCACAGGAACTCAGAGCTGCTCCTGGGGTCTTTCTCCAGCTCCTGCCTGGACCACTGCAGCATAGCAAGGTCCTGCCTCCCGTGCTGCTCCTGAGCCATTCCCCTGGCACCTGGGCTGCCTTACCAGCCTGGCCCTGGTGGTCGATTATACCGTGGCCTTCACCGTGCACCTGCCGCTTGCCACATGGGCTATGTGTCAGCACCCCTATTCTTGGAGAAGACACCTGTCTTGACTTAGTGTCCTCTGCATGTGGCCAGAAGATGACACCAAGACCACGTTGTTCAAGAGAGGAATGTGCAGCCAGGGTGCTGCAGGTCTTGCTGAGAGAGTTGCCCTGCAGCACGTCCACCCCTGAGGCCCAGGGCCTGTGCAGGGTCAGGGACACCCGGGAGGGAGATGGGTTCTCCCCATCCCCACGGGGCTCCTGCTCTGGTGGGGAAAGTGGGTGAATGCCGTGTGATCCCGCACAGGGAGATGAGGGCCACTGTGGCTCATGGGGTGCCCTGGGCACACCCCACCTGAGGTCAGGTGGCTTCCCGGGAAGACATGTCCTGAATGGAGGCTGAAAGATGAGCAGGAGCCCGGTAGGCCAGGGGGTGGCAGTGGCCATGCATTCTGGAAAGGGCCCAGCTTGTGTTGGGACCCAGAGGCAGCAGAGCAGGGTTGTCTTGCTGAGTGATTCTGGTGGCCTCATGTGGGCAGGAACTTGGCTCTTCTGGGAGCCAACATACCTGCTTCCTCCTTGTGGTGAGTTTGGAACTGGCTCCTTTCCTGTGGCTCCTCCCATGTGGCTCAAAAGTTTCTGTGGAGCCCCCTACGTCCTGAGGTAGAGAAGCCTAGGGGGGATGTGGGGTGTTAGGGACTGGGACAGAAGTGGAGCATCAGCTTGCCAGGCATGCTGGCCAGAGCACATGGCTTCTAACATCAAGGGGGCTACAGTCCCGGGCTGCGTACGCATGTGAGCCGGCAGATTTGGTGATATGCTGGCTGGTTCCCGCCCCACTGCAGCCCCCCCATTGCCACCAGATTCTCACCATGGTGTCTCCTGCATGTGGAGCCCATGGGTGCCACACCTCCTCCCCACCAAGGGTGCTTCCAGGCCCCCTCAACCCTGTGTCATGGACTCCTGGGGATCTCCCTCTCGGCTAGAGATGGAAAATGACAAAAGGAATTCAGTTTGCATGTTTGGTATTTTTGAATAGCCAAATGAATAGATGGAGCAGAATACGTTTTATTTTGAAATATAGGGGCTGGAGTGGTTGCAGTGCTTGCCTGGCATGTGTGAGTTATGTGGGTTCAAACCCCAGAACCATGTACACAAAGAAGTATCAGAGCAATGAAAAACACGTGAAAAACTAAATAAAATTGACTCCCTCTTTCTTTCTCTCTCTCACTGTCCCTCTCTTTAATATATATATAGCAAGATTGCAAGTTCAGCAAAACACTAGCAGAGCAAACCCAGCAACGTGGTTAAAGGGTGTTGGACACCAGCACCAAGTGGAGTTTATCCCTGAAGGCAAGGATGGTTGGACGTGAAGGCTGATCAGTGTAATGTGAAGGAAAGAACCCAGCACCCCCTGGAGCGCTGCAAAACTTTTTGCAAACTCCAGGGACTGCATGAAGCCCTGGGCACAGGAGGAGCAACCTCGTTCCCAGCCTGAGGCTGAGCACTCCCTGCAAGCTGGGGCTGCTCATTCTCACCTTGCATGCAAAGCGGGAGTTGGCCAGAGCAGCAGGGTGGTGCAGAGGAACAGACAATCCCTCCTGGAAGGTAGGAAGTGAGCATTTGCCCTCAGGCAGTGCCCTGCTGGAGGGGACCCAATGCTGCCAAAGCTGTCAGAACCAGCAAATGCCAAAGCCCAGCTGCATTCCTCTACCCTGCCGATGGACAACCCAAAAAGGAAGCTGAGGGGAAAGCTGCGTTTATGATAGCAGCAGAAGAGAGGAAATCCCTGGGGATTAACCAAAGGCTTGAGGGGTGCACAGTGAAGGCCACAGAGCCCCGGAGAAGCACTGAGAGGGAAGCCGCCTCAGGCCGGGGCTGCCGACTGACAGCCTTGGAGGGTCCAGCACAATCCCTTGGGCAGACTGTGACGCTTGTGCAGAAAGAATCCACTCCAACTTCATGTGGACTCTCAGGGGGCCCTGAGGACCCAAACGGTCTTAATAAGAATGAAGTCGGAGGACACACTTCCTGGTTTCAAGTGTCTGCAAAACCGCATGATCACAGCAGGGAGGCCGGTGCAGCAGTGTGGCAGATCTGGAGTCTCCCCAGCCTGCTGGGGTGCCGGGGACACATCTGGAAGGGTCCCTGGGTCCCAGGCCCCTCCCCGCCCCCCCCCTCACTTCCCCATTTCGCCAGGGCAGTAGATTCCCCAGCTTGCCCTCCTGGCCGTAGGCCTGAAAGCAGCGGACAACAGACAGGACTGAGCTCTGAACTGCGAGCCCAAGCAGCTCTTTCTTCATAAGCGGATGTCTCAGTGTCACGGCTTGGGAGGAAGGTGTCCCCCAGAAGCTGAGTTTGACGATGTGAAGGCTGAGGTGAGATGATTGGGCTACGAACCTTAACCCGGAAGGTGAGTTAGTCGGCGACACAGATTGAGATTAGGATGGGTAGCCTGGAAGCTAACAGTAGAGAGAGATTCAGGGGCAAGCTCAGGGCCTTCATATGCAAAAGACAGCGAGGCCCCAGAGGCAGCAATACCTAAGCTGGGGTGGACGCCGATGGGAGCTAGGAGAGATCTGCTACCTGTTTCACAGATTTTAACAGTGATGCTGGTGCTTTTCTCAGTGCCTGCTTTACATAAATCTTCTTAAAATTTTTTTATTAAGGAGTTGAGTTATTGTACAATCATAAATGCATATAAAGTAACAATATGATATGCATGTGTTTTTTTTTTAAAGAGAGAGGGACAGTGAGAGATAAAGAGAATCAACTTTATTTAGTCTTTAATGTGGCCTTGGTTGCTCTGACATGTACCTGGTGCTGGGGTTTGAACCCGTGTCCTTGTGCATGCCAGGCAAGCACAATACTGCTGAGCCACTGCTCCAGCCTCTGTGCATATGTTCTTAAACCAGAATTACCTCCACATCGCCCACATCTCAGTCCCTTGATTCTTCTGTATTTCACCCTTGCAAGTGATATAAATGCTTAGATTGTGAATTTTCCAGAATTAAATGATTGCTTAAGTATTATTTGGCTTCTCCAGGGGGGTAAACAGTATGCTACATTGTTGCTTGTCTAGATCCCTCCCTATTCTCCCTCCTCCCTGCTTCCCCCACATTTCTATAGTTCCCCTAGATTATGTGTTGCTGTACTTTTGCTGGATCTAATACATGAGTTTGACTGTCTTTCATCCAAGCCTGGGTTTGGCTCCAGCTTCCACAAATGAGGGAAAACATTTGACCCTTGACTCTCTGGGTTTGGCTAACTTCACTCAGCATGATTTCTTCCATTGGCATCCATTTACTTTCAAAGGCTGCAATATCATTGTTTCTAATTGCTGAGTAGAACTCCATGGTGTGTATATATCCATTCATCCAGCGAGGGGCATCTGGGTTGGTTCCATAATTTAGCTATTGTAAACTGAGCTGCTATAAAGATAGACTTTGCAGAGTTGCTATACTGTGTGATTCTAACTCCTCTGGGAAAGTCCCCAGAAGAAGGATAGCTGGGTCATATGGTGGTTTCATCTTTAATTTCTGGAGGATTCTTCACACAGCTTTCCAGAGTAGCTGTACATAAATCTTAATCAATGCTCATACATACCCAAAGCCAATATAAAATCCCTGGCCTAGCACTCTGTGAAAGTATCCTGTTTCTAGGTACCCCTCCTGTTGTGGAGACTCTGCTCTCTTTCCTTAAATAAATCCTACTCCTTTTAATCTTCCATTCTGTGGTTGTCCATGGATTTTATTACTCAGATTCATGAGGCAAGAGCCCAGAGGAAGACTGGTGAATTACTGGGGTGTCCTCCACACCAAGAGCTGCAATGCATGCTCAACAGTAGTGGAGAGAAACCCAGCTCTTGATTAGGGAACTGCTAACACTATTTTGGCCACAGAGATCTGCAGCCAGCCCAGATGTCCAGTTTTTAATTAGGAATAGCTGCAAACACTAAAAACAGGCTATTTTGGCTACAGAAATCTGCAGTCAGCCCAAACTTCATTAGCCAGCAGGAGCAGAGAATCTGTCCTCATCCCCAAAACTCCACCATCAAGATTAGCTGGCGGCTGTGGGCTGGGAGGGTGTGGCTGGAGGAGGTGGTCTTGGGGCTGGGCCTTTGGGGTTTATATTCGGTATCTGGCCTGGAGTTTCTCTCTCTGCTTCCTGGAGCCAGGCCTTGAACTGCCTCCCTCCACCACATTCTTCTGCCGTGATGTTCAGCCTCATCTCGAGCCCCAAGGAATGGAGCCAGGTGCCTGTGGATTAAAACTTCTGAAACCGTGAGCCCCCCCAAATAAACTTTTCCTCCTAAAATCACTCTTGTGGGGTCTTTTAGTCTCAGCAGCGAAAAATCTGACTACAACAGAAATTGGTACGAAGGCGTGGGGTCTTCGCTGTGACTCACCTGCCCACGGGGATCAGCAGCTTTTGCAGCAGCTTGGAATTTGTGAGGAGAAATCTGAAATATTTAGCAGAGCTGGACGTGCTGTAGACTGTTGTAAGTGGAGCTTGCTGGATGATTCTGGTGGGAGCTCAGAGGACGGGAGTGCTGATAGGCCGCGGACACATTGCTGCTCAAGGGGTTTGAGAGGAGAGGACCGGTGGAAATTGGACCAGAGGCCGTTTGTGTTACGTTCTGGCTAAGGCATTGCCTGTGAGGCTGATTTTAAAGGCGATGGACTTCTTAACTTGGCAGAAGAAATTTCTAGGCAGCGTAGCATTCAGATGGTGGATGGTGGCATGGGTATGGCTGGTGGCTTTTAGCCAAGTGTAAGTGTACTGTGATATTCAGGAGCAGAGAGCAGAGCAGAAAGATTTGAAAAATTTGGCCTTGAAAGGTGGGAATAAAACTGGGGCTAAAGACGTTGCAGTTTTTAAAGATCAACACTGCTAAGGAGAGGCTAAAGACTTTGCCCAGAGACGGCAAGAAACGTGGCTTGAGGCCTCCCAGGAATTGGCAAGAGCACATCCATCTTCAGCCTCAAGGGAGTAAAAATTCCTTGAAGAGACCAGTGGGGGCACCTTTCTCGCACGAGGGGGCGGAGGAAGGTTTTCCGCTTGCTCAGCCCCCCAGGCACTCAGAGGCTGCACCCGTGGTCCCTGGAGGCTTGGCTGCTGCTCAAGATGGTGGCAGACCTTGGCATAAGCCACATGGCGCTGGTTCTGCCGGATGGCAGGATGCTGGATTAGGGGGTCATGGAGGCTTCCACGGAGATTTCAGAGGAAGGCCTGGGAGGCCAGGCAAAGGGCAGGCAGCCCCCGAGAGGGTGAGGGGTGGAGATGTGAGGAGGAAGCCCGCCCGAGCCGCAGTGGAGACCCCGAGATCGAGAAATGCCAGCACCGTGGGCCATCCACTGCAGAACACTGTGGGGATGGAGCAGAGACCGGCCAGCAAGGCCACAGGGGCAGAGCTGCACGGGCCTTTGTGGAGAGCGAGCCGGACACTAGCTGCAGAACTTGTCTACACAGCTGGATTTCATCTTGCTCTGATACCATCCCTTTTCTCTGTGCCTCTATTTTTTTCTGAATGTAAATATTTACTAAGTGTCTTTATATATGAGACTTATGTAACTTGATTTGATTTTTTTCCCCATAGGAACTCACACTGAGAGTTTGCCTTGAGTCTCAGAGGAGACTTTGGACTTAAACTTTTGGGCAGACGTGGAACTGCTGAGACTATGGGGACTCTTGAAGGTGGACTAATGCATTTTGCATTGTCAGATTGCCCTGAGCTTGGGGGCAGGGGCAGAATGTTGTAGTTTGGATGAAAGGTGTCCCCAAAGCTCATGTGTGTCAGTGCAAAGGCTGAGACGAAATGATTGGGTCATAAGAGCCTAAAGCCAACAGTGAGTTAATCCCCTCAGAGGGATTAAGTGGCAGCTTGGCTGGAGGGGGTCACTGGTGGTGGGCACTTGGGGTATATGCTTTGTGTCTGGTGTGGAGCCTCTCTGCTTCCTGGAGCTGTGCCTCGACCCGCTTCCCTCTGCCACCCTCTTCCACCATGATGTTCAGCCTCACCTCCAAGGAGTGGAGCAGGGCTTGTGGACTAACACCTCTGAAACTGTGAGCCCCAGGTAAACTTTCCTTCCTAAAATTGTTCTTGTCGGGTCTTTCATTCACAGTAGCAGAAAGGCTGACTAAAACACTCAGGTTTTTTGTGACGGAACAGAAGCCTGCATAAAGTGAGACCTGTAGACCAGTGGAAGAGAACAGGGAGCCCACAGACACACCCTCCTGTACATGATCCAGTGACTCTAACCACATTCTAATCCAGGCATTTCCACGGGGAAAGGGCGGTGCATTCAACAGTGGCGCTGGGAAAATAGACACCGCACGTTAAGGAATGAAATCGAGCCCCTCGCTAGGTGCATCTGTGAAACTAACCCAGAGTGATCAGAGTCCAGCACCTGAGAGCTGAAGCTCCTAGAAAACGTGAGGTTTGGGGACACTGGTGTTGACAGTGACTTCTTGGGGGGGCAATGGGAAGGAAGAGGTGAATTTGCTTTGTGAAGGTTGACGTCTGTGCGTCAGGGGACGCCATCAGTGGGTTAAAGGGATTTTGCAAATGGACCCTGAGGGTGAGTAGCTCTGTGAACATACAGAGAACTCCCACAACCGCCCAGCCCACCTGCCCAGGACAGCTCAGGAACGGGCCACACGGTGGGCAGGTGGGCAGGCAAGTGCCCCGCAGCATGGAAGTGCACCAGGGCTGCCGCTCAGGCACAGCCCGCCAGCAAGAGTGGAGGTCCAGCCGAGAGCTCGCACCTTCCACCATGTGTCTGTGGGGCACATGCTCACCTGTCCAAGCCTGAGGAATGACCTGAGGGACACAGGAACAGCTGCAAGCCAGGGGGGCTTCAGGGACGGTCTTGAAGGGTCGGCTGCCTGGGGTCAGGGGCCCAAAGCTGCATACAACCAGTGTTACGTCCCCAGAGCACAAGGTGCCTCTGCGTCCCCCACTGGCTGAGCACTGTGGGTTCCATCTTCCTGCTGTCTCCTTGGGGTGACTTTATCTCTGCTGGTCAGGTCTGGCCCTCCCCTCCCATGTCCTGCTGGTCAGGAGGCAGTGGATTTCTCCGCTCTTCCCTCCAGCCGCGGGGCTCACGTCCCAAGCCAAGCGGTTTGCAGCCGAACACTGCATTCTGAAAACGGACCACCGACCCCCTTTCTCACATTTCGTAACTTCTGTTCCCCATCCTGACTCAGTGGGATTTTTTTTTAAAGAAACCATAGGATTTTTTTGTTGTTGTTGTGAAGGAATGACCCACTCCACAATTCTCTCGCTTTTACTTTGGGAAAATCAGCTCATCTCAACCACAGAGTGGGCTCCGCCCGCTCGTTCTCTGTTCTTCTAACCCTCAAGCTTGGAGAGGCCTCTGGATGAGTCACAGCCGGGTCACCGGTCACCGCAAATGGCGACAGACCTCGGATGCCATTCCTCTGTTCTGTGTTGCCTGAGGCTTTTACAGGTTTGAAAACAGGTACAAACTATAATTCCTTTAAGATTTAGTTTTTCTCCATGGTCTGACACCAATATTGGCTTGTTCTATCATTACACTTCTGTTCTTGATTGTTTGACGATGAACCCCTCCTAGTTGTAAGACCATGATTATTGAATAAAAATTAAAAAAATATTAAAAAAGATTTAGTTTTCCTAAGTAATTAAATAAACACCAGGAATTATCTTGATAAGAGCAGATCAGTGTTTTAAGAAAGACTTCTTACTTCAACACATAGAATTAGATTCTGGTTCATAACAGTACATTTAATGTTTGAACTTAAGGAAACCTCAAATAACTTTAAATTGTGCCAATTATATTTAATTTAATCCCACACAGACATTTGAGATTTACCCTCCGCAAACCTGCACCTTACTTAGCCACTCCACATTTCTTCATCCAGGAGCATTCTGATTTCCGTATTAAAGCATATTTCCACACCTATAACTTACATCTCTTTCCTAGTTACTGACTCTTTCTCAAACTTACATTTCGAAATAATCCTTATAAAATTTCTGATCTTTCTAATTACTGCTCCTAATAAGATCAAACATTTTTTTTGCTGTTTATAGTACTTTAATTGATACACAGCTGAAACCTTTTGTGCTCTTTGTGTATAGAATTACACCTGTTAGAATTTTAACTCTTAATAACCTTGCTTTTGGTGAAGACCCAGAAAAAAGCAATCTTAAATTATATCTTTTTAGTTTCCAATCTACAGAATAACACTTGATAAACCCAAATGTATGTTACCTTATAGAATTTATAAGAACACACTTTAATAGGCACACAAATATGTTCCCTTATAGAAACTAAGAAGTCAAGATTACTAGACTTTATTTAGCGGATGAGGTTTTAGCATTTTGACTTGCAAATTGATCAGATATCTCCTTTAACAAACACATTTGTGGAGATTAATCCCGTTTATGTTAAATCTAATTCACTCATTTTTAATTGTTAACTTTAGGTTTTACCCATGAAACCAGGATACCAGACAAATATAAGCCATCTTTTTTCTGCCGAAGAAAAAAAACTAGAAGCAATGAATGTTAGAATCTAAACATTTATAGAAACCAATGTTCTATTTATTGTGCACCTAGAAAAACATGTGAGCTGGTCATCTTAAACACATCTTTACTCTTATGTTTAAATGATTTAGATTGAACCTCTTTTTTTTTTTAGAAAAGAGAAAGGGACAGTGAGAGAGAGAGAGAAACAATTTTTTAATTTAGTTTTTCACGTGGCTTTTGTTGCTCCGAGACTTCGTTGTGTACATGGTGCTGGGGTTCCAACCTGCGTACTTGCACATGCCAGGCAAGCGCCGTAACCACTGATGCACTGCTCCAGCCCCGAGACTGAACCTCTTTTTAAATGTTTAAGTCACTTGAACTAAAAGTTACTTGGATTCATTTTCTTTCTCTCTTTCTTTTAATTTAATTTATGAGCGCTCATCTGTAAACCAATTTGGTACCATGCTGAACACAGCATATAACACACATGTACACAAACACACAGTACAGGTGTGCACACAAAAAACCTACAAGAAACACAGATTTCAGAGCCTTGAAATAATCAACCTTTGGAATAAAGACAGCAGTAAAAAACCACAATTAAAAACTCTAGTTAGATAAAACAAGACTGACGGAAAAATATATTTAGGTGTACAAAATGATAGGTGAATTCACCAGTAAAATTGAGCTCAGAATCCAAAAAAAAAGAGCCTTATTTATTGTGCTGAAGGAGCATGTAAACATCTTTAGCAGACCAGAGTTAGAGTTAGCCCAGACATTGAAAGAACGAGAGCTGGTGAAATCGTCAGGAAGTTGTTTTTTAAGAATAAAGGAAACCTATATGGAATCTTTCCAATTTCCTTTTCTGTGTCCAAATGAAGAGAAAAGAAGACAACTCCACAGGAATTACTGTCTCCTGATGCTCTTGGGCCTGTCCTATCAGCTTCCTAAAGCTGAGTCCCTGTTACATTATCTCCAAAGAACAAGAATGTAGGCCTCTTAAGTGTCTCTAAAGGCTGGGAGCCTGGAGCAGCTGGCCTTCCCAGATCCCTCCCATCTATCTCTCCTGCTGGAATCTCAGCCTGCAGGAAGAGCAAACACAGTCCCTTAGCCTCACAGCCCCTTGAATTTAAAAGTAGTGCTTCAAGTCTGCCCCTGCTCACCGCCCTCCTTCTCAAACTGATTTAGAATTTAACTCCTGTAGTTTGAATTTTAGATGGCTATCAGGCAGGTAACTACAGGCATCTCCTTCAGTTTTGCAAACAAACTAAGCTGCAAACTGATATTAAAATTTGTATTTTAAAATGAGGTGCTTTTCTTGGGCATTTGTGGGTTATGCAGGCTAGTGGGGACCTGGCGTAACCTGAGAACGGAGCTACCACCTGAATTATGTGGACATCCTTTTCCAGGGGGCTTTTGATGGTCAGCAATCCCACCTCTCCTTTCCCTAAGTCCTGCTGGATTTATTGCTGCCCTACCAGCGAGGATGCAAAGCTCTTTGTTTGCCACATGCCAAAGACCTAAGGGAATCGGACTTAGTGGCATTACTGGCATTCCCCTCGGCCACTATAACATTCACCGCCCCACAGTAGAAAAGCAGCCCATAGTAAGGGAGGATACTTGACAACTAGTTGTGCCTTTAAAATTTGCCTTACACGAGTCTCCTTCCTTCAGTTCTCATACTCACAGCCCGTGATTCCAAATTATGCTCCTCAATTTGAAGTGGCAGACAAGCCTGTTAGTGCTCTGGGTGAAATTCCCACTAGAGAAGATAAACGATTTGGCTTCCTGAACTATGAGAGATGAGAGGTGGTTTATTCTGAGACAGAACTTTTTGTTTTCTTCCTGCCAGGTGAGGAGATTACAGAAGAAAAGTTATTAAATCTAGGGGAGTGCTATCTTGGCAATCCCTCACAAGGGGTCCCTGTTTAAGAGGTGGTTATAGGGGGACAGACAGGGTAAGAGCATTTCAGAAGAGGGAGAGATTGCTTGGCTCACTCTCTGGGGATTAATGGGTCACCTCTTTCCCACAGACCTTAGATCAGACCAAGACTTCATCTTAGGATCCGAGATTAGGTGAGGGTGCCCGCCACCATTGGGCCAAGCCAGTTAGAAACAAAGAGACAGTGGTTGATGCTGGTACCCCTGTAGGGTAGGGGCTGTCGGGGCCAGACTCTGGAAAAGAGACCTTCCTGCAGCACTGGACAGTTGTCCTAGTCAATTGCCTTCAGTTGTCTCAAGCCTTCCTCTGTCCCACGCACCAGCTTATTCCCACAGAAAGGAAACTAGAGCAGGTGAGGATCAATGTTTCCAATGCCTAGTTAAAGGGAGATCAGTCCTGCCTGCCTAGCAAGCCTGTCACCTGAGTCTTTTTTTTTCCCACATTTATTAGAAGTATATTGCAATACAGGATACAGATGAGGGGGAAACATTGTCAAAACTGTAGCAATCAATGTGTATAAACTTTGATAACCAGGGGTAATGCTAACACATAGATAAGCTACTATGGGTTTCATCTAATGCAGTTTCCCCCAGAAGAACTCATGTGTTAAATGGGTATCTAGTGTAGGAATAACAT
>PVKS010042047.1:0-15670 GCA_004027875.1 Aplodontia rufa
CATGTGAAAAACTAAATAAAGTTGATTTTCTCTCCCTCTCTCTATCACTGTCCCTCTCTTTTAAAAAAAAATTAAATACCGACTTAGCCTTAAAATAATTCATTTTAAATTACCGAAAAGAGAAAAACTGAGAATGTATCCATTTAGAAGATAATATGATAATAATTAAGCAAAAATAAAATCAGTCAGGAGACTCATTTCCCCCTCAAATTCCATTTCCTGGGGAAGTTAAATGACTGGGTAATTACTCCTGTACTCCACGACTTGGCCTGAATAGGCAAAGCTTTTTTACAATGCGATTTCAGTTAGCATAGCAGATGGCCCAGTCCCATCAAGTTATTGTTTTTCCACATCAATAATAATAGAGTGATTCCATCAAGTTTTATGTAATTTTCACTTCCAAGTGCTCAGCAAATATTAATTCATCATTGCAGCACTCCTAGGAGGAGATAGGAATTTTTAATAAATAAAATATAATAAAATATAATCTAGATTAATTTATTTGAAAGCACCTGTGCAAGACCAGCAGAGAAACACTAAAAAATTAAATGATTATATTAATTATTGGAAAGAAGGTAATATTGTTTTATGGTTCAGTCTCCCTTGAAGTAATTTTAGGAGGAACTCATGGGAGTAAAGGGCCAAAGTTTCTTTATTTTTCTAGACTTCTTTTGCAAATGAAGGAATAATAAGTAATATTTCCACCGAGACGCAACTAAGTCCCAGGCAAGGTACAATCCTGGCCCACGCACAGGCCTGGGACTGTCCTACCGGGGGTTCACCCGACCCCGCAGACCAGAAGTGCCACCCCCGCCAGCGGGGCGCGCTTCCCGGTTCCCGGAGGCCAGGAAGCCAGCTGCTGCCAGTCGGGGTTTCGGCGTCCAGTCCGCCTTCCCCAGGCCTCCTCCTTCCTCTCCAAGACCAGGGCGCCACTTATTTTGAAAAGTGCAAGGCTTCCTCCTAGTGCCCTTGGCCTCCGGCCCGCGTCTCCTGCCCCGGCCGGGAGTGGGGCGCAACGCTCCGAACCGGAGAGCAACCGGCCCCAAGCAGGGGCTTCTCAACCCTGCGGTGGAGGCGGACCCCGGGACGCCGCGCGCCGGGACACCGGCGGGCCACCCGAGCAAGGCGCCGAGAGGGCGATCCTCGAGGCTCCGCTGAAGGGTGTGCCAGGCTTGCAGCCTTCGCCGCTTCCACTCGCTCCCCGCCGGCGCAGCCTGGTTCAGAGAGGCTGTCTCCCGGGGGGCGCTTGTGTTTTAACTCTCGAGTCCCCAGTTTGCGTCCCGGCTCCCAGCGACCCCCTTCCCCCACGCCCTTGTAGCCCCTGGATATTCCTAAAGCTTCCCGGTTGTTTTTGTGCCTAGTGTGCTCTGTAGGGATTGTTTGCACCCATCAAAGGCGCTTCTCACATCCAGTTGGCCTTGTTGGGTTCATCCAAAGGTGACAACAAGGTCTCTGGAGCAATCAGCGATGAGAACATGTTATTGATCATTATTTTTTTATCATTAATTTTTAAAGATCATAATTGGCAAGAATCCAAACGTTTGAATGATACAGTTCAGAGGAAGGAGAAAGACCCAAGTGTGAGGAACACAATTGTTTGGTAAATTCACTGGGTTGGAGAGAGGTGCTCCTTTGGGGAATATGAACCCAGGGCCTCCACCTGCCCGGGAGGCAAGTGGTAGAGATCTACCACTGTGCTATAGGGACCTGTTTCCCAAAGGCTCTCCCTTTGAAAAGGTGAAGTTCAGGGAAGGTTACTTCTCAGATATTTCTGCTTTACCTAGTATTTGATCACTCCTTATGTAAGAAGACACAACAGACTTAGCCAGAGCTGGACTTCAGCTCTTCAAACCTGTCTTTATGAAGATTTTAGTCAATCATTTGTTCCTTAAAATAAAATACTTCCTCACCCCACCCCATCATGATTCAGATCCTAGCCCATTTGGCCAATAGCCCAGCTCTGTCTACAAGGTATTTGCAGTAGATTTTAAAACTACATATAAAAAAGAGAGTACAAATAAAATATATGTATTAAAGACCCTGGGGTGAAATGATGCATAATTGCTAAAGTTGATCAGCTGATTTGGCTCTGAGTCTGCTCAGAACAAGTAGTAAAAGAAAGAAAAGGAAAGCATTTTACTTTCTGCAAGGCCACTTTATAAAATCCTAATCTGCCACCAGAGGCTGCACTTCTTAAAGTGAGGACTAACCTAGCAGGAAGAGAGCTTTTATCCCACAGTCAAGTCAGGAAGGAAATGGAAATTATTTTGAAAGTCGCATTACTTTGTTATTTACATTTCAATGTCTTTTCCTCACAAATAGCCCTGTTTTCTTCTTTTCTTTGCCTTTCCTGTCTTTTATTTCTTTTTTTCTCCTTCCTTCTTCCCTTTTTTGGCTCATACCACTTGTGTTTGATTTTTTTATTGGGATCCAAATAAAAAATAAAGACTCAATTTAGGCTTTGTGTTTCAAAATAGTATAATATGTGTAGGTTATATTAATAAATTTCCTTTACGCTGTTAGGAAGAAAACCCACTTTTTATTAAGGGACAAGTCATGACCAAGATGCATTGTAGCTATCACTTTTCTTGTTAACCGTTATAGTGAATTAAATGGTTGTTCTCTTTTCCCCATTCCCTTTTTAATAAAATAAGGGATATTCAGAAAGGATTTTTCAAATAGGCAAGACATAATTAGATCTCAAATAAGCAAATACAGGATGAGTAAAAGGTGAAGATTTATGAAAAGTTCTAATAGCTCATAGAGGCTTTATCTCCTATCAAAGGCACATTGCATTCAAACTATTTTAATTTCTGACAAGCAATATCCACCCCTCATGTGTCAAATGGCAAAGTATTAATCTACAACACGAGACTCAAAATAAACATTCAATGTTTTTACATGATATACAGGACCTGCCTTTTTTGACTTCCATATCTCATTGTAACTTGCAAAAGGGACGGATTCTAACATTTATTGAGCTCCTGCTACGAGCCAATTACTGTGCTAGGTGTTTTTACGTACCTTTATTTAATCCTTACAAATCTTATGAAGCAGACACTGCTAACTTTTTAAAATAAGGAAACGAGCTTGGTGAAGTTACAAGGAACTTGTTCAAGATCCAGGTGAAGCTGAGTTCAGATCTGGATCAGAACTCAGTGCCAAAGTCCATCCTCATTCTAATCCATCGTATTAGATGAAAGTTAGAAAGGAAAGATGGTACTGTTAAGGAATGAATAACTACATTGGTAAGCTGTTATTGAATTTTATTTATATTAACTTAGGTTAATACTTTATTCAGCTTTCCTTGGATTTTGTTTGTTTTTGTTTTTGCAGCACTGGGGATTGAACAAATTTCCTTGGTTTTTATAATGTCTTTTTTTTTTTTTTTTAAAGAGAGAGGGACAGTGAGAAAGACAGAGAAAGAGAGAAACAACTTTAGTTTTTCACACGGCTTTAGTTGCTCCAACACTTAGTTGTGTATGTGGTGCTGGGGTTTGAACCCAGGTCCTCACGCTTGCCAGGCAAGCGCCGAAACCGCTGAGCCACCGCTCCAGCCCTTATAATGTCTTTTTTATGTTCCAGGATATCAACCAGAATATCACATATGTTTAATCATTATGTGTCCTTAGACTATTCATTGTTGGAACAATTTCTCAGATTTTAATTGCTTTTGATGGCCTTGGCATCTTGTTTCCTTTTCGTTTTCTGATTGCTTTCTTTTCAATATTTTTTTTATTGGTGCAGTATAGTTGTACATAATGGTAGGATTCATTGTTACATATTTGTACATGCACACAATATTACAATATAATTTGGCCAATATCAACTCCAAGAATTTTGTTCAGGTGTTTTGTAGAATGTTTCTCAACTGTGATTTAGCTAATATTTTTCCTCATCATTGGCTTGGGGATTAAGGATTTGGAGGCAGGTGGCCACAGAATTAAAGTACCATCCTCACACACCGAACAAGAGCACACATTCTTAATATGATTTGTTACTGTTGATGCTGGCCTGGGACACCTGTCTGAAATAGTGGATGTCAGGTTCTCCACATCACAGTCACCTCTATTCTCTTTTTGTTCTGTGTTCTTCGGAAGGAAGGAAGTATTCATAGTCTGTACTTACAAATGGGGGAACTACGTTCTACCTTCATGAAAGAGGAATATCTACATTAGTTTTCTGGCCTCCTGAATAAGAGAAATTGTCTTCCATTTGTTAATTTATCTAATCATTTATTTATGTTGGTGTGGTTATGAGTTAAATGCATCCCCCTAATTTCATGTGTTGGAAAACTTAATCCACAAATTCCAATGTTAACGGTGGGAGCTTTGGGAGAAGATTGAGTCATTTGCTCTTATTAATGGCTAAATCCACTCCAGGAGAAACGGATTAATGAATTACTGAGGGAGTGGCTTGTTTTAAAAGTGAGCTATTTCTGGCATGTTTTCTGGTCATGCCATGGAATGCTTCCTCCATGTCATGACCAGCAGGGGGACGTCTCCAGATGCCAGCACCAAGCTGTTGGATTTCCCAGCCTCTGAGCTAGGAGCTAAATAAATCATTACTCTATAAATTGCTCAGCCAGTAGTACTCAATTCTAGCAACAACAACAACAACAACAAACAGATAAAACCAAGTTGGGCTCTTGGATGTTTTATATTTTGGGTTACAATTCAATATTATTTTATTTTCTTGTTCAAATCGGTCCAGCTTTGGTAACTTGGAGCTCTTCCAATGGGTTCCTGTGTCCTTGCGGCATATCCCCATGATGGTGAGGCAGTTTGTTTCATTTTTAGCATTTTCTTACTTTCTGGCATTATCCTATATTAAGGTTCATTTGTATATTTCTCTCCCCAGTTCTGGAATTAGTCATTTTTCCAAGGAGCCAGTTTCTTTTATTGGCGAATGAGATTGCAAACTGAGATATGGGTGCTAAATGCATTCAACACTACTGGCACACTATTGCTTCTAGTCCTTGTCAACTAACAGACCAGGGAAATATCTGTGTGTTTACGGACCCCTACATATACACATTTCCTTTTCTTCTTTTTTTTTTCTTTTTCTTTTTTTTAAGAGAGAGAGAGAGGG
Organism: Aplodontia rufa; assembly: GCA_004027875.1. NCBI lineage: Eukaryota > Metazoa > Chordata > Mammalia > Rodentia > Aplodontiidae > Aplodontia > Aplodontia rufa. The sequence goes on from PVKS010042047.1 coordinate 5,092, forward strand.
ACAGTGAGAGAGAGAGAGAGAGAGAGAGAGAGAAAGAATCAATTTTATTTAGTTTTTCATGTGTCTTTTGTTGCTCTCCATTGTGTATGTGATGCTGGGGTTCACACTTGTGTCCTTGTGCATGCCAGGCAAGTGCCACAACTGCCGAGCCACCGCTTCAGCCCCTGTACACACATTTCTGTGAATATTTCCCTATGCTGCCGTCAGAATCTATATTAAGTTAAATATGAATTCACACTGATACCTCAAACTTTAATCCATCACCACATAGGTCATTCTAGCCTGCTTATCTGCTGTCTTCTACTCCAATAGTGCAAAACCTGGCTCCAAGCCATCTACCATCTATTTGCTTAATTGTTCAGTTCCACCATATCTGCATAGCGGTATCAGAATTTTTAATCAGGATTTTTGTGGGGAATAACTTTGTCAACTAAAGTACAGAGCTCATGTGTAGTTTCTTTTATCCTTAATCTTATAGATTCCACTCATTTTCACAGTTGCAGAGGCCAGTATCTTTACCCCCACCCCATTCAGCAAAGTTGTAAATATACTTGTAATAGTGTTAGAATTTTGGTCACCTTTTGTAAGTGTTCTAAGTCCCCCTGACCTCTTAATTGATATTATTTTCTACTTTATACATAATATAGTTTATTCTTTTTTTGAAGAGAGAAAGAGGGAGAGAGAAAAAATAAATTTTATTTATTTTTTCATCTGGCCTTTGATTCTCTGACACTTAGTTGTATATGTGGTTCTGGGGTTCAAACCCATGTCCTCATGCATGCCAGGCAAGCACTCCAACCACTGAGCCCCCACTCCAGCCTCTAGAGTTCATTCTTTGTGATATGAAATTCTACAGTATTTAATAAATACCCGACATCATACACTCACCATAACAATCTCGTACAGTATAATTTCAATGCTCTAAAAAATCCTCTTTTCTTCACTTTTTTACCCCTCTCCTAGTCCTGAGCCCTTGGCAGTCACTGATATTTTTACTGTCCCTACAATTGCTTTCCAGTATGTTGTATAATTAGAATAATGTTCCATGTAACCTTTTCAAACTGACACGAATGAGTCCTGAATGCATATTAATAAGTGATAGCTAATAAATCTTGAATGTATTAATAATTGAGAGCTAAATTCTATGTCCTTGCTGAATAATATTCCATTGTGTGGATGTATCATAGTTTGTTATTCCACTCACCTATTGAAGGACACCTTGGTTGTGTTTAAATTTTTGTCCATTCAACACAAATTTGCTATAGGTATTCATGTTCAGGTTTGTGTGGACACAAAATTTCAAATCAGCTGAGTTAATACCTAAAAGTACAATTGCTGGATCACATGGTAAGATTGTGTTTAACTTTGATAGAAAATGACAAATTGATTTCGAAGTGGCTATACCATTTGGTATTCCCAGCAACGACAAATGAGAATTACAGTTTTCCGCATCCTCACCAGCCATTTTAATAGGTTTGTACTGGTGTGCTGTTTTGTCAGTCTCTGATGACTAATGAAGTTGAACTTGTTTTCATATGCATATTTGCCACCTAGCTTCATTAGCAAACTACCTTTCAGATCTTCCTTGGTGAACTGGTTTTTGTAAATTTTTTTTTGAACTTCCATACATCTAAGGTCTATTTTGCACCCACGTTAAATGTCCATTGAGGTACGCCTGAAGGTTTTACTTTATATCATTATTGTTCTTAGTTCCCAAACTGACTGATGAAGTATTCACTGTCTGTAACTTTGCCAGGTATTCTGCCCAGAAAGAAAGGAGAACATGTTAAAGTTCTACTGATTCTTCAAGCTTTTGCATAAGAATAGCATATGATATGTTCCGATGATCAAACCAAGTCAAACAGCAATATCTTACTTATTGATGTAGAGTGGTGCAGTTTACATGGGTCCAGAAGGAACCAAAATATTATAAACCATCTTAGTGAATACTAGACATAGAATGTTGTCATAGTTACAGGGGTAGATGTAAGGATACTCATATCTTTTCATTGTAGTAATACACACACTTACGTACGTATATACACATATGTATGTGTGTATATATATATATATATATATATATATCACAAACATCTTTTGCGGTTTTTTAACATAGGCTAGTTTTTGTTGTTATTGTTCTCTTTACTTAATCTTAAGAATGTGCATTTTCCTCCCTTTGGTGCTGGAGGCCTTACCTAGTCAAGGTACTCTACCATGTTCTAGACTTTGATCAGATATGTGTTTTGCAAGTTTTTTTTTAATCTCTGTCTGTCAATTGTCTTTTTATTGCCTTAACAGTATCTTTTCATATCTAAAGAGCAGAAGTTTTAAATTTTAAGGAAGTCCAACTTAAATTATTTTTCATGCATTGTGCTTTGTGTGTTGTATATAAAAACTCATCACCAAATTCAGTCTTCTATTTTCTTCTAGAAGTTTTATAGCTTTGTATTTTACATATTGGCCGATGTTCTATTTTGGGTTAACTTGTAAAAGATTGGAGGGTGTGTTTAGGTTCATTTTTTTTCTTTGCATTTGGAAGTCAATTGTCCCAGCACTACTTGCTACAGAGGGACTAGACTGTGTCCACTAAATTGCCTTTTCTCATTTGTCAAAGATAGGTTGATTTTATTTATGTAACTTATTTCTGGGCTACCTGTTCTTTTGACCTAGGTATCGATTCTTTCACCAATAACATGCTTTCTTACAGTAAACATATATGTTTATTGTAAGTTTTGAAAGCAGATAATGTTGAATCCTCCAATTTTCTTATTCTACCTAATTTTTATGTTAACTATTTTCTAGATATTATGTTTTTTTATATGTAATCTTTAGAATAAGTTTATTGATATCTACAAAAGCTTGCTGTGGATTTAATTGGGATTAACTCAGGACATGTTGGCACTATTGAGTCTTCCAATCTGTGAACATGGAATTGCTCTCCATTTATTTTGAATTTGTGACCTTAAGAAGCTGGAAATGAAAATGGAGACAAGGAGTGGTGATGTGTGTGATGAGTGCTGTTAGTTTTGTGGGAAAAAGTGTGCAGTTCTGAAAGGGGAGAAAGCAAACATCATCAAGAACACAGTATTTGCAACTGATTAAATTTGAAGAAGGCATTCTTGGCCGGAGTAGTAAGTTCACTTTTGGAAACTAGGGTACAATGACTTGGTGGTGAAGGCATAAAGTTGGAGGGGTGCAAATCCTGGTAGGTTTGAATTCTATTATTATTATTATTATTATTTTGCACCAGGGAGTGAAACAAGGGGCATTTAATCACTGAACCACATCCCCAGCCTGGTTTTATATTTTATTTTGAGACAGAGTCTAAGTTGCTCAGGGCCGCTCCAAGTTGCTGAGGATGGGTTTGAACTTGCGATCCTCCTACCTCACTCAGTCTCTCAAGTCCCTGGGATCCAGCATGCGTCACCTTGCCCAGCTGAATTCTGTTCTTCAGACACAGTAGAGGAGAGGGCTATTAGTCAAAGAACAGCATGCTCAGATTTTCATCAAGAAAGACTTGCTAGCCATTAGTGATGTGGGTGGAGAGAGGCCATTATGATGGGTGAGGTAACAATTGGTAAGAACTAAGTTAGTGAATGCGGGTATAGAAAAGAAGATTTATACTTAAGAGATATTTCAGAAATAATATTGATTAATGAGATTTAGTGATTAATTAATTGTATGTAGGACAAATGAGGTTCAGAAGTTTCTAGAAGAGTGCTTATAACCTTGGCCGAGATCGGAAATAAAATAAGAGCAGAGTAAGGCAGGGGGGTTGGAGGCAACGAATTTCATTTTGGGCTGAAATTTGACAAAGTTTCAGATGCTTATGGATTATATGGAGATTTTCATTTTGCTTTTGGAAATCCAGGTCTCTTTAGTGTCAACTTTTCAAAGAGGCCTTCCCTGACCACCATATCTAAAATAGCATTCACTACTCTATCCTCTTTATTCTGCTATGTTATTTAATATATCTCATCTCGCTCTGACATTATGTATTTATTAGATGTTGTCTCTGCTCCACTGGGAAGCTAAGGCCCATATGAGCAGGGATATTGTTTATTTTGCCCACTGTGTAGAACAATGTATAACTCACATAAACACTCAGTAAACATGCTTTGCATAAATGAATGAACTAATATATACCTCTAATCTAAAAAGGCCATAGGCAAAACATTGGGCCTCAAATACAGGTTTTGGAAGTTTAAATATGCAGACAGCAGTTAAAACCGTGCAGGCGTGGAACATGTAGAATAAAAACAAAAGAGGAAGAAGGAACACAAAATATGATAAGACATCAACATTTAAGGGGTAAAGTGGAGGAAGAGAATCCAGAAAAAGAGAAGGAGAAGTGGTTAGAGATGAATGAGAAAAAGCTCCAGGGAAGCACTAAAGAGCCCTAAGGAAAGGAAAATTTCCAGAGGGAGGATGTCAAGGCCTGAATTGTGTCTTCTAAAAATCATCTATTGTAGTTGTAACTGTTAGTGCCTCAGAATGTGGTATTATTTAGAGATGGGGCCTTTACAGAAGTAATCAAGTCAAAGTGAGATCATTAGGGTGAGCCCTAATCCAATGAGTAATATCCTTATAAAAAGGGGAATCTGGGCACAGATACACATGCAGGGAGTATTCCACGTGGACATCAAGCCAGCCATCTACAAGCCAAGGAGAGAGACATGGAATAGATCCTCCCTGCACAGCCCTCAAAAGGAACCACCTTTGCCAACACTTTGATTTCAGCTCTCCAGCCTGCAGAACTGTTCAGCAATAAATCTCTCTTGTTGAAGCCACCGAGCTTGTGGTACTCTGTTACAGCAGCCCTAGCTGACTAATGGGAGGGAGTGGCCAGTCATGTTGGTTGTTAATGATTGCTGAGGTTAGATAACTTATAAATATATTGCTCATTGGGTTAGTGATTAATAGGTCAGTGGTGCATTTCTAAGAACCATTGAAGATGCTGAAATCATGCTACGGTGCATGGAGGAGTGAACAGTTGGAGATCAGTCACAGGCTTTGCTTTACGTAGGTGTGGGGAGACACGGAAAGGAAGGCACTTTGTTGAAGCCCTCCTTAGACTTTCTGCTTACTAGTATTTGATTTTCTTGCCACTTGCGTCCAGCCTGCATTTTCAAAAAACTTAAATTAGTCCTTCTAATTCTTTATTTTCTACATTATTCTCTGTTTCAATTTTTTTAGGGGGGGTGCTGGAATGGTGGCTCAGTGGTTGGAGCACTTGCCTGGCATGTGCAAGGACCCGGTTCAAATCCCAGCACCACATACACAAAGACCAGATGAAAAAGAAATAAAATTGATTTTCTCTTTCTCTCTCTCTCCCTCTTTCTTTCTTTTTTAAAAGAGAGAGGGACAGTGAGAGAGAGATTAAAATTTTATTTAGTTTTTCATGTGGCTTTCATGGCCCTGACACTTCATTGTGTACGTGGTGATGGGGTTCGAACCTGTGTCCTGTGCATGCCAGGCAAGCCCCGCAACCGCAAAGCCCCCACCTTGTTTTAGTGAGTTCCTTAATTTCCTATTAAGATAAAGGCATCAGTTTAGCTCTCCAAATTCTGGGCATTGCTATACCAATTTGGATGTTCCATTCTGTATTGTGGTTCTTGATTGTCATTCTCTGTACACATGTCAAATTTTTACGCCTTTGGAGTTTAACTCGATATTAGTATCCTTCAGGATAAAACTTAAGCCCTTAGGACTTTTCCAACTCTTCCATTTACTGATTAAAACCAACTTCTGTTATTAATATGTCAGTTTAAGGCTCACAATTTAGTTTACAAATACACTTTCACTTTTTTTTTAAGAGAGAGAGAATGACAGTGAGAGAGGGAGAGAGAATCAGTTTTATTTAGTTTTTCATGCGGCTTTCGTTTCTCTGACACTTCATTGTGTATGTGGTGCTGGGAGTTCGAACTTGCCTCCTTGTGCATTCCAGGCAAGTGCCTTAACAGCTGAGCCACAGCTCCAGCCCTACAAATACACTTTTAAAGATTTATCTACAGAAGCAAATAGTGGAAAACAGGGGCAATTTATGAGTAATATTAGTCAAACTGTTACCCAGCAGATTTCCTCGGTTCTTCTCTGCCTGGAACAAAGATTTCAGTGGAGAGACAGCCTTAAGGAAAGTTGAGTGTTTAGTGAAATGGAAATAGGCCTTGAGGTGCTAAGATAGGCCACTGCAAAAGAGGAAAAGTGAACCTCCCTCCTAGTGTCTGGGAAGGTTATTGTGCCTTCCCACTACGCTTAATGTGGCTGCACAAAACTTACCAAATTGAAAAGTTTTCCAGCATAGTCTTTATCTATTTTCTCCAGATTGACAGGGAGCACAGGAGGGCGGTCCTCGGGCAGTGTGATGGCCAGTTAAGTGCAGACCAGGGGCAGAGCCAGAATTTTCTTTTCCCACCTCCCTTGTTCATGTAGCTACCTACTCTAACAATACAATCCCACATAGTTAGCCGAAGGGGTTGAGCCAGTATAGTATTTTTTGCAGTCCTGGAAGGAAATCCAAATTGGTGTTGTGTTTCAATGTGTCAATAATTTGATTTCCTCCTTTTCTCCCCCTCTCCCAGAGAAGAATCCCTAGCCAGTGCAAAGATAAACAAAAGATTTATTACAGATAAAAACTAGGTTGGAGCACGTAATTTAGGTGTGTGGCAATAATAATGAACCCAAAGAATCAGGTGGCTTTATCATTCTGTCACAGCCTCCTCCGCACTTTCACTCCCACCTCTCCAACACCAGGAGCCTTGCTGTGAAGTTTGCTTCACTGGTAAAAGCCTATGAAGTCACACACTATCAGGACAGGTGGATCCCTGGGAGAAGGAAGTGGGAGATGGAATCGTGTGCACCTGCACCCACCAACTCCTTCTCCTGAGAAGGAGAAGGGAAGGGAGTGACCTGCGGAGAAGAACCAGAACTTGGGCTCAGATGGAAAGAGCCTCCACTCTGAAAGGCCCTTTAGGAGTTGGCAAGTTCACTCATAGCACTGGGGAGGAAGAGGAGGCTTTCTGCCACAGTAGTTTTCTTGCGGACTCAGAGTATACGCTATTGCTTTATGTTACACTATTGCTTTACATTACAAAAAAGAAGAAGAGGAGGAGGAGGAGGAGGAGGAGGAGGAGGAGGAGAAAAAGAAAACTTAAAAAGCATAGCACTTTACTTATGCCAATTATGAATCTGATAGCTCACCTGGCATTATAGCTAAATTTTTTATGGCTTCCTTCTTGACAAGCTTAAGTTTTGGGCTTTTCTTAAGACTTGAAACATCGATTCTTCGTCATATGTTGCAGATATATCTTTTACAACAAATATACATTTATTTGAGCATTTATTGATTCCTAGATCTAGACCTTTGACTCCTTGCATTAGAATCAGTTACATCACTCAGGCATGATCATTGTTATAATTTTGAAATAGATCCTTCCAATTAGACTGCATGTCCAATTTATCTGGAAGTGTTAATTACAAAGATACATTGATTAAATTTATAGATTTTATATTATTTAATCAAGAGATGTTTTACTTTTTTTTCTCTAAGGGGAGATGGCTGAAAAGAAGCTTGACAGTATTTTCTTAAAATCTTTTACAGGTTAAAAAAATTGGAGTCACCTTCTACATCCTGTAATTCTGGGAATCTTAACAATTGGTGAATGTGTTAGAACAGATGGATGTGGGGAAAATCTTATCTATGCACAACTTTTGGAGCAGTTTCTGTTGCGACAGCTGTCTCTACTTCCATGAGAATTTGTCTATGTTTCCCTCAGTTCATCTAATTATTAAGGTAGCAAGAAAGAGCAACTATATTCAAGCTTTTTCCTTTTTTAATACAACTTTTCAAAACTCTATTGAAAATAGTTTCTGACAGAGACTTTCTGAAGGATGTAGTTCATTTACCTGGCTATTCTAAAATTGACTTTAGATTAAGTCAATATCGGTAAGGTCTGTACCTGGTTACTATTATTTCAATTTTCATGAAGTTGCTTTTAAAATTGATAACCGCATTTAGAAAGGTGACTACAGTGTTAGTGAAGCAGCAGGGATGAAAGCCGTTTTAGAATGAACTCAAGGATGAAATTTAGATGAACATAATATCTCTTTAGAGAAATTTTGCAGTAAAGATGAGAGACCAGGAAAAGAGGATCCAGAGAGTTTTTTTTTTCCTGGTCATTGTTTTTTTGCCTTTTGGGGAAATATCATTTTGCATCTATACTGATGCAAAAAGAGAGAGAGAGAGAGAGAGAGAGAGAGAGAGAAGGAAACACTGGTGATATAAAGGATAAAAGGATGACTTATGAGTGCAATGCTTTTCGAAGGGGGTAAAGATGTAACTTCCCATGCAAGAGAATGTGGCTGTGCTCTTGAGAAGGTGCCTTGACCAAGGTTGGGTGCAAGGCTCTGTATTTGTCTGTTAGCGACATTCTCTTTTAATAATACCCCTTTGACGTAAGAAGTGCTGGATTGAGAAAAACAAAGAAAGCAACTCTTTGAGAGGAATAGTGCTTAGATATGTGAAAGGTACAGAAAACAAGAGTCATCAGTATTCCTTAAACATGACGTTGCCCTTATCCTCGCCTCTGAACCTTATCCAATCACCTTAGGATATAATAAGGTCATGTTTTAATTAGACAAGTCTGTACAATCCAGAAAAGGGTGAGGATTCAAGGATAGACAAGGAGGCCTTGCAGCTGAAAATCTTTTTCCTTCTCATGCAAAGGCAATATATTATAAAATAATTTTTTTTGGAGATCTGCCATAATTAGAATTCTCCTAGGCATTTTAAAATGTGTAATTTAATGTGAGACCTGATTAAATTAGCTATCCAGTATTCTTTTCTTGCTCCTTTGTTGTTGTTTTTTTTTTCCTTCCTGTATTTACATCTTCTCTCCTCAGTAGTGTTTGGTTTATTGGTGGAGGGGTAAGGAATTTCTTTTATTTGTTTTACATATGACTCTGGAATTTGAATGATTGATTGTCTTTGTTTTAATGATAATGAATATAATATTGGTCTCACTGGGTCTATTATTTTTCTGTTTTCAAATGGAGAAAAAAAAACATTTTGCCTATGTTTTTCCCTTTAGAAAACAAGTTATTGGAAAACAAATGAGAAGATTTCTTCCATTCGCATTCTGATATATATTGATAATTATGATAATTTTGTTATCTTCCTTTCTTTTTAATAAGATACTCTCTTACCCTCTCTTTCTCTTTCATCCTTATGGATGATATCCCAGAAGGCTCTTCCTTGTCAGTCCGATCCAAGTAGCTGGGATGGATTATACTGTCCACCTCTCACCCAAGTATGCATCTTGCAGGGGGTACAGGCAATTTCCATTACTGCAGTCATGATGTTCTGTAAAGTTGCGGGAACACTGGATTAGCGCATCCTGAACCATTGCTCCCAGGGCAAACGCAGCGTTAGTTTTCTGAAGTCTCTGGTCTCATTTTTGAGGACAGGTCTGTAGTCTAAGATTTTCTCGAGACAATATAATGACCGCCCCCCTTGCATTGGGGTGCTTTTTTCACTAAAAATGAGAGGAACCCAATTTAAACTAGCTTAAATGTAGAGATTTGTAGGCTCATGAGTTTCCAAGATCAAGGTGCTGTGTATAAAGTAGAGGCAGCTAGCTCTAGCTGCTCAAGTAAGGTAGCCAGACCTCTGTCCTTCCCCGCTTAGCTCTGCTCATTTCTCCTTGGCCTCTCTCCAGGTGGTAGTTCAACAGCCAACAATAACTCCAGGCTTGATGATGAAGATGTGATTTAAGAACCGGTTTCACCTGTGAATTGGAATATACGGCTCTTTTTGCAAAGTCTTGAATTTGTAGGTAGAGATTTTTTTTTTTTTTTTTTTTTTTTGGTTAAAGAGAGAGAGAGTCCATTTCTATTTATTTATTTTTTCATCTGTTTTTGTTCTTTTTCTTCCAACACTTATCTGTGTGTGTGATGCTGGGGTTCAAACCTGGGTCCCCAAGCATGCCAGGCAAGTGCTCTACCACTGAGCCACCTCTCCAGCCCTGGGGGTAGAAACATTCTTAAAAAGAGACAAACTTTGTAAACACCTTGGCAAAAGGACAATTGCCACTGTCCTTTGCAGGCAATGTAAGGCTTCCTCAAGACCCATCGCTCCTCTGTAATTTAGTTTAGTGATGCTCTACGGGAGGAAAGCCTATCATTTTTAAATAATAGCTTTGTTGAAAGAGAATTCACCCTTTTTTTTTTTACATTTATTAGAAGTATATAGCGATACAGGATAGAGATGAGGGGGAAACATTGTCAAAACTGTAGCAATCAATGTGTATAAACTTTGTTAACCAGGGGTAATGCTAACGCATAGATAAGCTACTATATGTTTCATCTATTGCAGTTTCCCCCAGAAGAACTCATGTGTTAAATGGGTATCTAGTGTAGGAATAACATCGGCTTCTGGGATGGTTCCCCCATCTTCCCAATCACCAGACTCCTATGAGTTCTTCATATACCCTCCCCCCTCCCCATCCCCTTCCCTCCACCTCCAAGTTACCTAGGGAGCTTTCGCCCCTGTTGCACTGAAAGTCATTCAATTTGAGGCTTT
>PVKS010042048.1:0-15666 GCA_004027875.1 Aplodontia rufa
ATAAAAAGATAGTAGGGATTAAATTTTGGAAATGGTTGTGATGAGCCATGAAGTTCAATCTATATAATATAGGTACTGCTCTTTCAGAAAAGTAGTCCATTTTTGATGACTTCTTGTTTTGTTGAAATTGCTTTAACTGCTAATCACTGTGGTTGCCAAATATTTATTTCAGGAGCAAAGATTTTCAAACAAGCATATACTTGATGCAAAATACCAATCTGGCTTCTATTTTTGTAAATTTAGTGTCTTTACTATTTTGTTTCACTCACATTAGCTCAATTTTCACATCAAAGCAGAATACTCTCTTGTATGCATTTTTTTCTTTAGAAGATCCATGAACTGCTTTCCTGCTGAAAGTGCTCATTTCTCTGCTTTCCTAGTGACATGTGAAAAGAAGGGTTTATTGGTTTCTTAAACATTTCCATAAGGCATGTTAAAAATGCTGAACTTCAAATGTTGGGTGACTGGTCTTTAATAGAAACAGATTTGCTTGGTATTTCCAGGTACTCTCTAAGGTCTAGTGTTAACAAAGGAATGTGCTTCAGGAGCAGTACATTTTACACAGATGTGGAAATGATTTTAAGAAACAGTGACATCTTAAAATTGCTTTTTATTTACATGATTTTTAAACTGACTAAAAAGCTTGTCCCATAGATATTATATTAATATTTCAATCATAACTTTAATTGGAGAATGCAAGTCAGCAAAAAGAAAAACAGGAATTGGTTATTAAAAGGAAAAGGAAAAAAAAAAAAACAAGAATCCTGCTGTTTTCAGTATTCCCTGATTTCATTTTTGTAAATATGAAGAGGAACTTCAATTATGAAAATAATTTAAAAGATTCATATATGTACTGTTTTATTTTTTTTGTCTTAAAGATTTCAAGTTATGATACTGTTTTCAGATTGATTAATTCAAGTATGCTGTGGTTTGAAATGAGAATCCCCTTAGCCTTTTTTTCCCCCAATATATATTGTTTTTCATAAAAATCTGATATTGGTTGTGGCCTAGTGCCTTGGGTTTTACAGAATTTTCCTTTTAAACGCAAGACCTTTTCAACAAAATAGTGTTTGTCATCAGTTTGGTACTAAACATTTATAATTACTGTGTAATTATAAACAAAATACATAAAACTTTGAATATAATTATGTAGCATAAAAGTTAAGGTTGTTCACTATGATGGCATCTTAGAATTAAAACTATTACTAGGGCTGAAAAGAGAAAACTGATTTAATGTGGTCTGATTATTCTGAGGATAAATGTCTGGTTACAGGGAATATTTTGTACTAAGAAATGCTTATACATGTGGTTGTGTGTGGTGAGTGTGTGCGAGTCTGTGAGAGAGGAAGACGCATACACACACAGTTTGAATTGCTTTAATTCATGAGTGTTTCAGTCTTCATCTGGTCCACTCCCCAGGCCTATTCTTTGTTTCAAACTGAACCACAGGTACAGTTTCATTTTTGCCAAATGTCAGAACAGGTACACATTTTAAAATGTAATGCTTTTTAATAGTAAAATGTATGAAATTAGAAGTACCCACATATAAAAATACTTGAGATCAAGATTATCTTTAGTGAATATCACCTGCGTATCTCTGTAAGTTCAGTTGTGTTTCTTACAATCCCTGTCCTATCACCAACAGAGGCAATAAAAGCTGCAGTGAAATTGCCGTGACTAAAGCTTTTCACATATTATTTCAGTGTATTATTTCTGCAAACACTAAAACATACCTGAAATCTTTTCCAGAAAGAGTAATTTTTCATAAAGAACATTGTAATGGCAAGTTTTGGGGAGAAAAGATATGCCAAGTCTTGTTTACTACATTTAAAATGTTTACAACTATACTGGGCTGCTTTATTTAATTAACAATATTATAGTTGTGTAATATGGCATTGTGAGTATGTGTCCTTCATTAGATTTAAAACATGTTTTAATGAGACAAAGTAAATTTACTTAACAAAAATCTGAGAAACCTTTTACATAATATCCTTACTGGGAAATTCTTATTTAAGCAAGGTATACTAATTTTTTTTTCCTCAGAAAGTTTTAAGTGAAGTGTTATTTATTTTTTTATTTGATGATAATCAAGAAGTGTGAGTAGTTGTAGCTAGTTTAATGTGCACTTTGCTTGGAATTTTAAACATGTTACTATCAAGACAACTTATTGTAAACCTGTAATTTTTGCATATGAATGACAGAAGAAAATTAAAACTTAATGGAAGCATTTTGGAATAAAAAGAAAGTGGTGCTGGGGAAATTTATTATGGTTCACAAAGTATGCCTTTGTAAAATTGAATCAACTTTTAGCAAGAATTTATGTAGCTCTAATTGTTAAATTGTTTATATTTAATAGGAAATGCTTATTTGGCATCTCAGCAGTTCCCTTTAATGTTACACTTTTCACAATATGATTTATATTGACTACTTAGATGTTCTGATACAATTTTTATCAAATTTGATAATGTAATGATAAACTTTTTAAATGTGAACTATATAATTTATATCTTAATAACTGAGGACACAGAACCTGAATTGTGATTTCTATATAATGTGGCAAATGGGGTTCAAATTATGGCTCATTTAATTGATTATAAACTTTGAGTATATTTCTGAACTCCTTATTGCCTTCCTTTTTATAATTATATGGCAGTAATTTTTATTTCATAGAAATGAATTAAAGTTATTTATCATGACACCTTTATCTTTGATTTCTGAGGGGAAGGGATTTGTATTTTGTAGTTAAATTAAAAAACTCCTAATAGTACAAATTCCTCTTTCCAGGTTTATCTGTATTATTTACTATCAATTTGGTTGAACATTTTCTTTATTTGTATCTGATTCTAGAGGCAGATAGAGCTTCTTTTTTTGAACTCAGTTTCCTAAATTATTTTATCAGGGCATTCTGCCATCTTATTTTCTTTACCATCAGTAGGGAAAGTGGTATTTCCTGTTGACCACTTCATTTGACAGTGTTCCTTTAACTAAGTTCAGTGTTTTGTGTTATGTGACTTTTCTTTGGTGGATTTTTAAAAATCTGTCATAAATCAGGAAATGCAGAAAAAAGATGCAAAACCTTCATAGCAGATATGTATTCCTAAAATAATGTATTTGTGGAGCTTCAAAGGGAAATTATTTAAAGGAAATCATTTTGTCGTTACTTTTCAAAATGGAGATTTTAACATTTACTTAAATTTCAAGTTTCTCTTCTATGAGCATTTATTATTTTCAGTTTAATTTTTTTGAGTTGTACTTTGCCAAAATTATAGTGTAGCTTGTAATTTATAACACAGGTTTTTAGGCTATAACTTAGGGTTGCTTTGGACCACTAACCATCAGGGCATCTTCTACTTCATCTGTACCTTTGTATTTTTTGTGGTGTAGACTACTAGTGTTTCATATGAGATTTGATTTGGGTTTTAATAACCAGTTAAATGGTTTTATTGGATGACTGAGAGAGGGAACATTACCAGTTTGACGCATCTGTAAATTGGATGGGAAGAAACGGAGCCTAGCTGAAATTCAAGACAACCTGAACATGGAAGTCAACAACACTACTTTGAAAATAACCCATCAAATTCAAAGCAAAGAAGAAGTTTGAACCAAAATTATGAAAGCAAAGCCTGATTTGAAACAATGAAATTTTAGAAGTTTTTGGGAGGCAGCATTTGAAGTGACTTAAAGAGCAAATGAAGAAAAAAATTAGGAAAATAACCTGTTTCGTATTTAGAAGCATATGTATTTAAATGTATGTTCAACAAATACTAAAAAAAAAAAATTTTTTTTAGAGAGGATCAATGAAAAAGAAAATTTCATTTAGTTTTTCATGTGGCTTTCATTGCTCTGACCCTTGTCTATATGGTGCTGGGGTTCAAACCTGCATCCTTGCCCATGCCAAGCAAGCATCATAACCGCTGAGCTCAATACTAACTCCAGCCCAATACTAAAATTTTTGAGGTTGTGAAACATTGTGGGAAAAGGATCTGATGGAAAATTGGGTTAATAACGAGCAAGAGATTTTTCCAAAAATGCCCCATAGTGAAATAGTGAGATTAGAGTAAGGTAAAATCAAAGTAGTAAAATGGCTAAGAGATGATGCTGATGTAAAAGCAAGTAGATTTTTGTCACAGCTCATACCTGAAAGAGCAGTATTTGATCAGTAAGGTTTAGATATGGGTGTACCTCGAGTCCTTTAAAGGTGGCATGTTTAGTTTTCAAACCCTAATTTGCCATTGTGTTGGAATTTTGTGAAATGAATTGGCTGGCAGAGTTTTAAGTCATTCCTAAGTGGGGCTTGGGTTGCAGCTCAGAGGTGGAGCACTTGGCTGGCACTTGGTGTGAGGTGCTGGGTTCGATCCCTAGCACATAAAAAGTCATTCCTAAGACTTTGTTATAATGGTATTTAAAAAGCTTTGGGGCTGGGGTGTAGCTCAGCATTATAAGAACTGTCTGTGGCACCAAAATGAAGTAAAAATAGCTTTATTAACAATTTATACACCATAAAATCCTGCCAGTTAAATGTACAACAATTTAGCAAATTGATGAGTTGTGCAATCATCACAATCCAGTTTTAGATTATTTTCCTTAGTCCAGAAAAAATCCATAGTGTTTTTTTTTTTTAAGAGAGAGGGACAGTGAGAGACAGAAAGAGAGGAACAACTTTATTGAGTTTTTCACATGGCGTTAGTTGCTCCAGCACTCAGTTGTGTACGTGGTGCTGGGGTTTGAACCTGGGTCCTCGTGCTTGCCAGGCAAGCGCCGAAACCGCTGAGCCACCGCTCCTGCCCCCCATAGTGTTCCTTTGAAGTTAATTCTCTTTCCTGTTCTCAACCCTAGGTACGCACTGATGTGCTTTCAAGTATAAATTTTTCTTTCTAGAAATTTCACTTAAAAGACTCATACAATTTGTAGTCTTTTGCATCTTTCAACATGTCAAGATTATTCATGCTATACTTTAAATGTACTTAGTTCTTTTGCTTGATGAGTTGCTTGCATGTTTGGATATATACCATGCTTCGATTTTCTGTTCTTCAGGCGATGGTTATTGGCATGCCCTTTTTTCTTATGTATGTCTTTGTGTGGACATATTTTCATCTCTCCTAGCAATGGAATTGCTGAATTGTGTTGTAAAGTTGTTTGATTTTTAAAAAGCTACAAAACTTTTCCAAAGTGGCTGTACTGTTTAGAACTCTTCTTTTTTTTTTTTTTTTTTCAGGGTTGGGGACCGAACTCCTTGCGCATGCTAGGCAAGTGCTCTCTGCCGCTGAGCTAAATCCCCAACCCCTAGAACTCTTACCACAACTTGAGAGGAGTGCAGTTCTATACATTCTTTTTTAAATTTTTTTTTAGAGGGACAGAGAGAGAGAAAGAATTAATTTTTATTTGGTTTTTCATGTGACTTTCGTTGCCCAGACACTTCATTGTGTATGCAGTGCTGAAGGTTTGAACCTGTAGCCTTGTGCATGCCGGGCAAGCGCAGTAACTGCCGAGTCACTGCTACAGCCCCTCATTGTCCAAATTCTTGCCAATACTTGCTTTTATTTTTAGTTTTTACTGGTGGATGTGTATTTTAAAAAACTAGTATGCATCTTATACCTGACTATCATACATGGATTGAAATTTCGGTGAGTTTTTAAATGGCTTGAGGGATTTCTGTACAGTTAGTAAAATCAGTATGGAGGTATTTTCTGTATTCTGTGAGGGTAGTTATTACACTTCCAGTGCCTTCAGTGATCTCTCCGCAAATCAAAGGTGTGAGATGGCCTGGTGTGGATGGTGTGTGACTGATATTTTGTGTACCTTGCTTGATAGAGCTACCCAATTAGCTTCTGACTGGTGAGGGTAATTAAAACTTTGCAAATTGCAATACATATCTCATTGTTTCCCTGATTTTTACTTTTGAGATAACTTTGAGAATGATTCTTTGAGTTTATAGAAATTTAGTTACTGAGCACTACACATTGATCTTATAGTTGAATTTGCAACGAGTGTGTTTTTATTGTTAAATGTTTTTATTGGTGCATTATAGTTATACATAATAGTTGGTCCATTTTGACATAATCACATGCATGGAATTGTTTTGGGTGGTTGCTTTTTTAAAGTAGTTGAGTTGTACAATCAAGTGCTTATAAAGTAACAATATGATATGCATTTGATCCAAATCCAGAGTCACCCCCACGTTGCCCATATCCCAGTCTCTTGATTCTTCTATATTTTCCTCATAACAGCTATAAATGACTATATATATACATATTTGTGAATTTTGCAAAATGACTGCACAAGTATTATTTGGCTTCTTGTGTGGGGTTATGTTACAGTGTTGATCATCCATCTCTCTAGATCTCTCCCTATCCTTTCTGTCCCCTCTCTACCCACTATGTATCTATGGTTCCCCTATATTGTGTGTTGCTCTCCCTTTGCTGGGTCTGACACCTGAGTTTAACAACCTTTTACCCAAGCCTGGGTTTAGCTCCAGCCTCCACAAATGCAGGAAAACATTGGACCCTTGAGTCTCTGGGTTTGGCTCACTTCACTCAGCAAGATTTCTTCCATTCATGCATGGAATTTAATTTTCCCCATTTCAGTCCTCAGTGCCTTCTCTTTCCCTTTCCTCCTCAGTCTTCCTGTTCCCCTTTCTGTATTCTGCTGGTCTTCATTCTTTTTTTTTTTTTTAATTGTGTTTTGTAGATATACATAAAGGTGGAATTTACTGTGGTTATTTTTTTCTTTTTATTAAGGAATTGAGTTGTTATACAATCAAATGCATATAAAGTAACA
The DNA here is from genome assembly GCA_004027875.1 of Aplodontia rufa. Lineage (NCBI taxonomy): Eukaryota > Metazoa > Chordata > Mammalia > Rodentia > Aplodontiidae > Aplodontia > Aplodontia rufa. The sequence goes on from PVKS010042048.1 coordinate 6,778, forward strand.
ATGATATGCGTATATTCTTAAACCAGAACTACCCCCAACATCCCTCCCTGTTTTCCCTCCCTCTCCCCCACTTGCCCCCTCCCCCATTACATATCTACGGTTGCCTATGTGTTGCAACACCTTTGCTGGGTCTAATATATGAGGTTGACTACCTTTCACACAGGCCTGGGTACAACATAGCTCCATCCTTTACAAATGAGTGAAAGCATTTGACCTTTGACTCTTTGGGTTTGGCTAACTGCTCAGCATGATTTCTTCCATCACCATCCACTTACCTTCAAAGGCTGCAATTTCATGGTTTCTAATTGCTGATTATATATTTTTTTCACAGTTTTTTAATCCATCCAGTGAGGATCATCTGGGTTGGTTCCATAATTTAGCTATTGTAATTTAAGCTGCTATAAACAGCTGTGTCACTGTAATGTGCTGATTCTAACTCCTGTGGGAAAATACCCAGAGGAGGGATAGCTGGATCAAACGGTGGGTCCGTCCCTAATTTTTTGAGGATTCTCCACACTGCTTTCCAGAGCAGCTGTACCAGTCTGCAGTTCCCCACCATTACTGTGGTATTTTTATATGTGTACATAAGGTAACTTTGTCAAATTCATTGAGAGTTTCCTCATTTCTGTCCCTCCTCTCACCCTCTATATCCTTCTACTCCACTGATCTTCCTTCTTTCCTTATAAAGTACAATTCCACTTTTCCCCTTACTTTGCTCCAATTTCTACATATTAGAGGAAAATTTGACCATTGACTTTCTGTGTCTGGTTTATTTCATTTAGCATGATGTTCTCCAGTTCTATCCATTTGTCAATACATACAATAATTTCATTTTGTGAGGAGGGTACCAGGGATTGAACTCTGGACACTTAACCACTGAGACACACCCAGATATTTTTTTTATTAAAAAAATATATATATACATATATATAAATTTTTAGATTGGATTTTGCTAAGTTGCTTAGAGCTTCACTGAAGTGCTGAGGTAAACTTTGAACTTGTGATCCTCCTGCCTCAGCCTCCATATCCTCTGGGGTTTTAGGCATGCACCACTGCACCTGGTATTTTCACACTTAATGTCTGAGTAAAACAATTGTGCATATTTATATACTACATATTTTTCTTTTTTTTTTTAGTTTTTTAATCTTTTCATCTGATTTTTGTTTTCCGCTTAGTTGAGTTTGTGGTGCTGGGGATCAAACCTGGGTCCTCATGCATGCCAGGCAAGCACTCTTCTGCTGAGCCACTTCTCCAGCCCCATACGTACACCATATTTTCTTTCTTTTTTTTAAAGAGGGACGGAGAGAATCAATTTTATTTAGTTTTTCATGTGGCTTTCATTGCTCCAAGACTTCATTGTACACATCGTGCTGGGGTTTGAACTCACGTACTTATGCATGCCAGGCAAGCACCGTAACCACTGAGCCATCGCTCCAGCCCACACCATATTTTCTTAATCCATCTTTTGGTGGGCACCTGGGCAGACTCCGTAACTTGGCTGTTGTGAGTTGTGCCTGTATCACTGTAGTAAACTGATGTTGGTTCTTTTGGAGTAAACACCAAGGATTGGGATAGCTGGGTCATATGGCGGTTCTATTCCTGGTTTTTTTAGAGTCTTCATACTACTTTCCAAAGTGGTTCTGCTTGCAGTCCCACCAACAGTGTATGAGTACGTGTTTTCCCCACATTCTCACCAGCATGTATCTGTACGATTGATGCTTACCATTCCAACTGGAGTGAGATGGATTCTCAGTGTGGTTTTGATTTGCATTTCCCTGATTGCCAGGGATGTTGAACATTTTTTCATGTATTTGACCAGCTTTTTTTTTTTTAATGGAAAATTTCAGACATGCAAAAGAGAATAGCAGGGATGGAGCTCAGCTGTTATGACACTTGCCTGGCATGCGTGAGTACGCGAGTTCAAACCCCAGCACCACGTACGCAATGAAGTCTCAAAACAACGAAAGCTGCATGAAAAACAATTAAAAAAATAGTTTTTCTTTCTCTCTCTCACACACACAGTCCCTCTTAAAAATAAAAATAGCATAAGAACCCATTTCATCAAGATCAACTCATGACCAATTTTAATTTGCCCCTATATAGATGACACCCGCATTTTGGCTATTTGTTTTGAAGCAAGTTCCAGAAATCAAATCACTTAATTTGTAAATGCTTCAGTGTGTGTGTCTAGAAGATAGGCTTGTAAAAATAACCGCAATTTTATTACACGTAAATGTAAATGTTAAGGGTTTTTTTTTGTTTTTTAAGAGAGGGACAGAACCAATTTTAGTCTTTCACATGGCCGTCATTGCTCTGACACTTTGTTGTGTACACGTTGCTGGGGTTCGAACCCGCATCCTTGTACCTGCCAGGCAAGCGCTGTAACCACTGAGCCACTGCTCTAGGCCAAGTAGTTTCTTAATGTTAGTAACTAGTCAGTATGCAAATTTCATCCCATCTTGTTTCAAGTAAAGATCAAATAAGGTCCATACAATCCATCATCTTATGTCTCTATTTAAAAGAGAGGGACAGTGAGAATTTTTTTTTTAATTTTTAGTCTTTTATTGAGTTTTCATTGTGCCAACATTTGTGTGCATGGTGTTGGGGTTCAAACCCACATCCTTGTGCATGCCGGGCAAGCACCATAATTAACCACTGAGCCACCGCTCCAGCCCCTTAACTCTCCACTTATGGATTCCTGTGCCTCCCACTACTTGGCTAAAAATTAATTTATTTGAAAAAGCAGAGATTACTTTGAAATTTTTAATTTATATATAATTTCAAATGGAAGGTGAAATTTTAATTTACTTAGAAATATATTTTAACTTAAAAATATCTTGAAAGTTAATGAAATATGGTATAGGAAACTAATGTATATCGATACTTTAAAAATAAAATGTAACTTGTATCTAGAATACATAAAAAACTTCCAGAACTTAAAAAAGGAAAGAAAAAAAAATCAGTTTACAAATGAGTAAGGGATTTGAATGGACGTTTCTCTAGTTAAAATATAGAAATGGCCATAAGCCCAGGAAAGATGCTCGATATCATTAGTCATAGGGAGATGCAATTCAAAACTACAATCGGATACTTCACACACGTTATTAGGACAGTAACATTGGGGAAAAATGGATAGCGCTTTAGACCGTTGTGTTACATAAGTCAGACTCTGAAAGTCAAGGGTCGTGTTTTTCCTCTGTGGAAGCTCGAGAGGAAAAGGCAAAGTAGGGTGGATTTTATGAAAGTTGAAGGGAGACCAGAGGAGGGGAACAGAAGGAAGAAAAGGGAAAGTACTGGGAGTGAAATCAACCAAATTATTATGCTTGTGTAAATATGTCTCGATCCCACTGTTAAGTGTAATTAAAATGCACCAATAAGAAAAAAATGTAAATGTTGATGTAGAGAATTGGAGACATTGCTGGTGGAAATGTGAACTGATGCAGCTGCTTTGGAAAACAATTTGGCTGTTCTTGAGAAAGATTAAGCATTGAGTGAGCATGCGACCTACCCGTTCTATTCCTAGGTGTATACTCAAGAGGACTGAAACATTCATGCAAAAACTTGTATATAAATATTGGTAGCATTATTATAACAGCTAAAAAGTAGAAACAACGCAAATATGTATTAACATCGTAAACATGATGTATAACCATGTAATGGAATAGTGCTTAGCAACGAAAAGGAATAAGGTCTTGGTCAGATTCTACAATGTGGATGATCCTTGAAAACATGCTAAGTGAAAATCTCAAAGGGCACTATTATATGAATCTATTTATATGATATATCCAAAATAGGCAAATCTATAGAGAAGAATTAGTGGCTGGGGTAGGAGGTAGAGAACAGCAAGCGACTAAGTGACTGCTATTGCATGTAGATTTCCTTTGGGATGATGATGATCTGGAACCGGATATCATCTACTATCTAGATGGTTGCACAACTAGTAATACACTGGAATTGAATTTTATGCTTTAAGACAGTCTTAGACATAATGAAAAAAATTATTATTTTTTATACCAGGGATGGAACCCAGGGGCACTTAGCCATTGAGTCACATTCCTAGCTCTTTTCTGTTTTGAGACAGTATCTCATTAAGTTGCTGAAACTGTCCTTGAACTTGCTATCCTCCTGCTTCAGCCTTCCAAGCCTCTATGATTACTACCACCACACCCAGCTCCTCTTGACTTTTTTTTTTTTTAAGAGAGGGATAGTGAGAGAGAAAGAGACAGAATCGATTTTGAGTTTTTCACATGGCTTTCGTTGCTCTGACACTTATTTGTGTGCATGGTGCTGGGGTTCGAACCTGTGTCCTCACGCGTGCCAGGCAAGCACCGTAACCGCAGAGCCACTGCTCCAGCCCCTAAAGACAACATTTGAACAAATGAGTTAAATGATCTGATTGGACTTATTTGCAATTCATGAATGTGGTAGCATCTCATCTAACCATAGAAGCCACGTTAGGCTCGGCGGAACAGTTGGTTTTTATAAGGACACTTGAACAAACAGGAATGAAACATCACGCAGCACGCAGATCGGTTCAGGTTATTGTAAGGGTTAAAGCAGAGGCAGAGACTTCCTGGTCATCCTAACTGAAATAGGACTGTCCGGGCGGGGACTTTTCTGTCTCTCCTGATTCCTCAGAGGCTCAGATAAATAGCTTAGTTTTGGTCTGGTGACCTAGAACTTGAGCATGAGCAGCTTCAGTTTGGTTGGTCTGTTGGGAAGGCCAAGAGCAGCTCTGCCCAAACCATTGCCCCCCATAAGTTAACAGAACTTCAGGTGTTTTATGTTCTACAGGAAGAATAACTTCCCTTTGTAGCAAAAGATCTTCTATTTCCCTGTAAAGGAAGAGGGATCCAGAAAGGGATTTAAATGTTTTCTAAGGTTTATGCCACATCTTTTCAGAGTGTTTATTTGGGGGTTTCCTTCAGAGTGAGAGACTCCAGTAAGTTTGTATAACAGCTGCTTTGGGAAATATCTTTCCAGACAGGGGAGGAGTCCATCCTGTGGTCTGAAGGATGCCAGTGTCAGGTGTGTCTGTGAGGGCTCCTGGAGTCTCACACAGGGTACCAGCTCTGGCTGCAGGCAATTACTGCTGAGGCTCTGGCTGCAGACTCTTCTCAGTGACTATGCATATCCTTTCTGCAGAGCTTTACCACTTCTGAGAGCGCAGCCTGCCCTTTCCCAGGACCAGTGGCTTAGCACGAGAGGCCCATTTGATGAACATTTTGATTCTATTCGGTTTGAAGAAGTCATCTGTGAAATGACAATCCAGCCAAAGGGGATCCCTTTTGAAAATGACTAAAATAGACCGAGTTCTGTGTGTGTTATGGGTGGTAGCAGAATCCCTTTGGTCTCTATTATTCCAGCCTTTCTCCTGACTTCTAAGAGGTAGGACATACCAGTGTTTTACAGATAACAAAAGTATTTTGAGGGGGGCTGGAGCAGAGGTTTAGTGGTTGGAGCACTTGCCTGGCACACATAAGGACCTGGGTTCAAACCCCAGCACCACATACACAACTGTGTGTCAGGGAAACAACCAAATGAATGAATAAAATTGATTCTCTCTTACTGTCTCTCCCTCTCTTTAAAAAAAATTTTTTTTTGAAACAGCAGTGGGCCTGATATCTCTGCTTCAATTTGTTAAAAAGCACCCATCTTTATATTTAAGAGATCCTTAGAGATTCTAATCCAAGGATGTCTTGGAATACAGTTTGTCTTCTCTTATTGCATTGTAAGACACTTTGTGTTTTTTTAAGAGAAAGGGACAATGAGAAAGAGAAAGAGTTTTTTATTCAATTTTTCATGTGCCTTTGTTGTTCCAAGACTTCGTTGTGTATGTGGTGCTGGGGTTTGAACTCGTGTATTAGTGCATGCTGGGCAAGCACCATAACTGCTGAGCCACCACTCCAGTCCCTGCGAGGCACTTTTAATGTAGATTCTGGATCAAGTCCTTTATTAGATATATATTCTCAGCTGTGGTCCTCCTCCTCCTGCTCTTTCTACTCCCTTCTGTTCTTTGCAGTGCCAAGGCATCTTTTTTTCTTTTGTTTTTTAAACAGAGAGGGATGGTGAGAGAGATTCAATTTTATTTAGATTTTCATGTGGCTTTTGTTGCTCTGACACGTTGCTGTTATGTGGTGCTGGGGCTTGAACTCGCGTCCTTGCGCATGTCAGGCAAGCACCATAACCACTGAACCACTGCTCCAGCCCCATGTATGTTTGTTTGTTTGTTTGTTTATTTTTTAAAGAGAGGAAAGAGAATCTTTTTTTTTTTTCATTTTTTTCATCTGGCTTGTGTTTCTCCAACACTCAATTATGTATGTGGTGCTGGGGCACAAACCCGGGTCATCACACATGCCTGGCAAGCTCTCCTCCAATAGCTGAGCCACCACTCCAGCCCCTTTATTTTGTTAATGGTATTTTTTTAGGAGAAAAAAATTTAATTTGGATAAAGTTCTATCTATCCATTTTTCTTCTACAGATAACATGTTTATATCTAAAAAATCTTTGCCTGATCCAAGGTCACTAAGATTTGCTAATGTTTTGTGATTTTAGGTCCTTAATTTAGGTTTATGATTCAGTTTAAGTTAATGTATACATTTGGTGGGTGAATTTTTTTTAATGCATTAATTTTTTTTATTAGTTGAATATGGACTTACAGTTGAGGGGGAATCATTATCAAATGATCAAGAATCAATGTATATTTACATAGTTAGCCAAGGCTGATGCTGTGTCATGGTTTCCCCCTTGGGTTCCCCATGGTTCTATTTCCCCCAAAAGAACCCCTGTGTTAAATGGACTCCCTGTGAAGGTCGGAGGTCACCTGAGTTGATTCCCCCACACTCCCTCCTTCCAGTCTCCTTGATATCCTTTCTAATCCCTCCTCCCCCTCCCTGCCCCCTCCCTATGTCTCCAGGTATCCTAGGCAAGGTTTCCCCTGTTCGTGTAAAAATTCATACATGTTGAGGTTATTAGCTTAGCCATCTATCATACTGTTTCTGGTTGTATTCTAGCTTCCGCAAATGAGAGAAAGCATTCGGCTCTTGAGTCTCTGAGATTGGGATTCTTCACTTAGCATAATTTTTTTCCCATCTCCACCCATTTGGCTTCAAAAGCCATAATATCATTTTCTCTAGTGGCCGAGTAGTATTCCATTGTTTATATGTTGGTGGGTGAATTTTAAGGGTCTATTTTTCTAGTTTTTTTTCTTCAATGTATGTCCAATTTTTCAAGCATCATTTGTTGAAAGGACTGTTCCTTCCCAAATTAATTATTTTAGTATCTTTTTCTAAAAATCAATAACTCACGTACATGTGGGCTTCTTTTTGGACTTTCTTCTGTGGCATGATTTTGTCAACTTAAATAAAAAATAGAGGAGCTGGAGCGGTGACTCGGTGTTCACAGCGCTTGCCTAGCATGCATGAGGACATGGGTTCAAATCCCAGCACCACGTACACAACAGAGTGTTGGGGCAACAAAAGCCACATGAAAAACTAAATAAAACATTCTCTCTCCCTCTAAAGAATATGATAATAAAAAATAGAGATTCCCCAAAGAATAATATTTTCTGGGAATGGCAGAACAGTAGGCATGTGTGTGCTCTAAGTCAACTGGGGGTGTATTCCAAGACATTGGGGCAAGGACAAGGTTGTTTTTGTTTTGTTTTGAACCAGGGGTGCTCTGCTGCTGAGCCCCATCACCAGCCCTCCTTATCTTTTTATTTTGAGACACCATCTTGCTAAGTTGCTGAGGCTGGCCACAAACTTGCCCTCCTCCTGCTTCAGCCTCCCCAGCAGCTGGGATCACAGGTTGTACCACTGCACATGGCTGAGGGGAAGTTTTTAAAGACGAAACTGAGCAGGATTACATCAGCTGTGTTGAAAGAACCATCTCCTTCGCCACAATGAGAAATAACAGGGGTGGCATCAGTCGGTTGAACAGTTGCTGGGCAGATGTCCTTCTTACAGAAGTTCCTGGTGGCTCTTTCCTGGTAGTTACTATCACTTACTGTAGTTGCTCTGGGTAAGGCCCCCTCCTTCGTAACTTCCCAGCTTTATCTATTTATTCTTTTAGGGGTCATGCAAGTGCCTCCGTTTTGTTCTAACCTCTTCCACATTTCTTTTAGGTATATCATCTCTCACATATGTGGACCACTCCGCCTTGGCTACTGTGGCTTTATGTTGACGTTAGTGCTTGAAGTTCTCCAACTTTTGTGCTTTTACAAACTTTTTTGATTATTATTGGTCCTTGGCATTTTCACATAAATTTTAGAATAAGGTTTTCCAAAAAAAAGAAAAAACAACTTTTCCAAAAAATCCTACTAGGATTTTGATTGATTGATATTGTTATAAATCACCTGGAGGCCAGTTTGGCCCCCAGAGGAGATTTTCAACAATGTCTTCAGACATTTTTTTTTTTTTAATTACAGATGGAGTGGTGTGGTGCTGCTGGCATCTAGTGAGACCAGAGATGTTGCTAAACATCCGGCAATGCACGGAACAACCCTGTGCAATAAAAAGTTATCTGATCCCAAATGCTGTTCAGAAAATTTGTTTTAAATTTACAGATTACTCTGGGAGAGAACTGCCATTTTAAGAATATTGAGTCTTGGGGCTGGAGCGGTGGCTCGGCGGTTACGGCGCTTGCCTGGCATGCATGAGTACGTGGGTTCAAACCCCAGCACCATGTACACGACGAAGTGTCCGAGCAATGAAAACCACATGGAAAACTAAATAAAATTCTTTCTTTCTTTCTTTCTCTCTCTCTCTCTGTCCCTCTTTCTTTAAAAACAAAAAAAGAATATTGAATGTTGGGGCTGGAGCAGTGGCTCAGCGGTTTCGGCGCTTGCCTGGCAAGCACGAGGACCCGGGTTCAAACCCCAGCACCACG
>PVKS010042049.1:0-15668 GCA_004027875.1 Aplodontia rufa
CAGCTCCACCAACAGTGTGTTAGTGTGCCTATCTCTCCACAGCCCCTCCAGCATCTATTGTTGTTTATTTTCTTCATCTCAGAAAGCATTCTTAATAGCTCTAGGCCACACCTTTCTCAAGCTTTCACAACTGATATTCAAGTATTCTGGTTGTCATTTAAGTGATTATGCAATATATGATATGGTTATTTCACCTACAGTTCATTAAAGACATCCTATCCAGAGAAAGAATTTAACAAATATTAGTAAAAACATCATTTAGAATATTTGGGTGAAAACAGATATTAGTAAGGTAGGGCAAAATTAAGGGATATCATTGAATAAAGTCAAGGACTTTGAAATTTGTACTAATCAACAAAAATAGTAAAAGATACTACTGTCACTGAAAGACATGCAAATCATGCAGAAATTATATGTAACATTTTACTGTGTGGAATCTACTTGTAGCAAGTTCAGAAATTAACCCACTGTATGGCTATAAAAAGAAAGTGGAATATGTGATTTTCTTAATTGCAACAATCAGTCTCATTACAAACTCCAACCCCCAGAGTAAGAGACTGGTAGGTGAAGAGGAAAAATAAGGGAGATAACTACTCAATGCAAATTTTAATTTGAAGATTATTATTCTGTCCATTTCCCTATTTGATGTTGAGGTGAAGGTGTGGTCCTCTCTGAAATAGGAGGCAGTATTCCTGGTTACTCTGCTGTCTGGCTTAGTTCATTTGAGACCACTGAGGACCACTGCCCTTATCCCTACATAGGACATTTCTAGCACGTGCCCTGGACTATGTAACTCTTAGGCTCTTCAAGGAACTAATGCTTTTGAGTTTTCTGGTCTTACCATTCTTCTGAGCAATCCCATGGCTTTGTGTACCCTGGGAATAACTCTGACTACCTAGCCCACATAAGCTGTCCTCTTTCCTTTACCAAAAGGTTTCTTTTCTCCATGGTAGAAATAGCAGCTGACCACTGATATCTAAGTCAGACAGCTTACATTTTTCTATCATCTTTCAGGATATGTACAAAATTATGTTCACTGAAAAGTGAGACACAAAATAACTAGGTGTGAAAGAGATTTGTAGAGAAAAAACACCTATTGAGTCTAGAGAGAAGAGGCAGCAAAAGTGGGAGAGGACTTCAGACCATGATGTGAATGTGTAGGTCTGATTCCTGTGAAGGAGAAGGGAAGGAAGGAAGAGATGGTATGAAGAACCTGACTAGGGAAAGTTCTTCCAGGCAGTTTGTCCTCAAACAAGAGTCACACATTGGCAGAGTTGTGCATCTCTCAGGAAAGGGTCTATAGTAGTACTACCATTAAGCTTGGTCACTAGCTAGAAACAGCCCAGGAAGTATAGTTAGTCTCTGTATGAAAGGCAAGATGGATCCAGGGCAGGTTGTAGCTATGAATGTCAAGTCAATTTTATTTCCCACAGCAGGAAAACTGAATAGTGTATTGTTTTGGTCACCACAGTGGATGTTTTATAAGTCTACTTTGTTATGCAGATCTGGGAAGCAAGAATTGTGAGTACTAGGCATCTCAGCATATCCTTATCAAGTGTGCCAAATTGCAAAGCCTAATCATTCTCTGACACTGAAAAGTCTCTTTATACAGTCCTATAGCCAACCAAGTAGGTCCAGAGAAGAACTGAATGACTAAGGTACAGCTGCCTACTCACTGGGGAGAGAGAAGTCTTGTTTGCTGTTGGTTACAGGAGATGATAGACACCTGACCCTGGATTATTTAGTTATAGTGCAATACACATCTTGGGTAGCCTAATGTGGGCCTATTTTGTCATCTTGTTCACTTGCGGACAGGGAGAACTGATAGAACCATGTTTATGCTCCTGTTGTAACATACCCTCCCCTGAGAGTCATTCTTCTCATTGTTGACTTTTGGCATGTATGAGCTTATGGCAGGTTTAGTGCTGGCTTCTTAGAAAATGGAATTCTTCATTACAGAAAGTGGCACTTGTCCAATGTTGAGTGAGGGTAGAGTGGGTTTGTATAAGCAGATTCTGAATGCTATACATGCTAATTAACAGGAATTCAGTCATTTGATACAATATGAACACCATTTGGAACCCATATGGTGCCATGATATTTACTTATTCTCCTATAGGATAGTGTTTTGGTAAGCTAACCTGGATCATCATCAGGAAAGCAAATACAAAAATTCTATGCCAAATGAGTGGGGTACATTTTCCTGTTGTGTTTGGGTATTTACTCAGTTACTATATTATTTCCACCCCCTCTGTCTAGGTGTTTAAATTGAGTGGGTCGTCATAGAACCAAATTCCATCATGGAGATTTATTGCCTTCCACTAGAGGAACTGAGAAGTTTAGTGGTGGCTTTATAACAAATTAACTTTCATCACTTCTAGCTGACCTTGAAACACTGCATTCTGATTTACTATACTTTAAGGAGATGGTGTAATAAAAATATAGTCAAAGTCTTGTTTTGGATAAGTTCTCAAATGGTTACCTTATCAGGACCACCTGAGGGGAGAGGTACTCTCATTCACTTTTCCACATTTAGAAAGGATTAAATGAGAATATGAAGATCTGCATCTGCATCCATCACATTTACTGTAGAGATATAAAGAACTAGAAATCCCTTGTTATGCCATCAATTGGTGGGCCAAGAAACAGAACTGACATTTCCCTATTTAGGGATAACTTGATATCATGATGAAAGGCTCCAATAAAACCAAGAGTTGACAGGTTTACAGCATAGAACTGCTGATACCTCAGATAGCATAAGGTCCATTGGGTTTTATGGCCCACATGTCAGGACTGTTTATACACCCTTTCCATACACTTGGACCAACTTAATGGTGACAGTGTTTCAGATGATCTACTTTGAGCTGGAGCAGTATGGAACATGTTGCCTTCAAAACTCAAGACGGACTACCAGACACTGCTACCATCTTTACTGTAAGGGATTCAAGGTGGAACAGTTTGTCTTTTGCTTTGAAGGAGAGGAACCCAGAGATTTCAGGTTGAGACTTCAGATTATTATTCACATCTGACTCTGAGAATGAGTGAAGAAAGGAAGGAGGATTGGATGAAGGAGTCTAATATCAAAATTCAGTTCCAATTATGTTTTAGGCAGGAAGATGTAAAGTTTTTGTGCCAAAGCTACGTATTAGGGGAGTCTGACACCCCCTGAGAATGGGTCCATTTAGTGACCTCCAAAGTTCAATCTTGCTTTTTGCCACTTATTTTGTGGTGTACCAGAACGCTGCACCAAAATGTATAGATGCTGTACCCTGAAGCTATTACAACTGATATACTGTCAGCTCCCCTGCTAGCCACCTCTTCTGAAGGTTCATATAGAAACCAGGCTAAAAACCATTTGTCCATCTTCCCTTTTAGTTTTTGAATCCACCTCAGGCCCCCATCCTCCAGGGATCAACATACATATATGTCATCAGCTAAACACTTTCTCTTTTCCCCGTCTTCTGAGACTAAAAACAATTCACTTTTTCTTTCTTTCTTATACAATTAAAGACTTAATATTACATGTCTTAAATTCTTACTACCACTACTTGGATTTATTAAATTTCTATGATCAAATCAACAAAAATTATTTTAACATATCAATGAAGGCTGAAAATAATATGACTATCTTCTGAACATGCTTGTTTTTCAAGACTATTGTCTCGAAGTAGTGCTACGAATCAAAGGTAAACATATTTTCTCCTTCTTGGTCTTTGTGTTCCTTTTAGAAATCCTATCTATTTATTTCTGAAGGAAATGGGTACCTAAAGCAGACTAAAGAATAATACTGAACAAAGAGAACATTGAATAGGAAAAGTAAACAATTTTCAAAAAATATGAACTTCATTATGCAGTACTGACAAAACAAAGCAAAGGATTGTAAATGCCAAATTAGGGGGTGATTTAACTGGAAATAAAACTATCAGAGAAAGAAAAAGAGCCCTACTACAAGTGTGTGGTGCAAATGACTAAAGATTACATATTTTAGCATCCTTCTTGCAGTTATTAAAAGGTACCATTAGCCTGAAATGATAGGGTGAGTGGAGACAGGTATGAATTTGGGGAGAACTGGTCATACACCCATAATGCACCAGCCTGGCTGCCAAATCCCTGCACCTGAATCTTGAGAATGTGTCTTCTTTGCTAAGGTATTTTTATATGCCATTCTCCCCCCCCCCCATGGAGTAAGCCCTTTCCCAGCCTCTTTTTATTCTTCTGTATATATCTTTATATTCACATTCCATTAACTTCTCTACCACTTTTAATAGCTCTATTTTCCTTCTATGGTTTGTAATCTAGGGATTTCTCCCCAGTCAACTGTCTAGGCTTATAAATATTTAAAAACCCAAGATATGAATATTTTTCACCTAGTTATACTAATAGATAAGGGTAAACTAGAGCCTCGGATCCTGAGCTCAGAGAAACTAGAAAAGTCCCCTTCTGACCAGATTCTAAGTGACAACATGCTAGTTATTTCTGCCTCTAAAAATAAAATCTGATGCATTAAAATTACAGGGATAATTCCCGCTCTCAGGTTTTGGTGAAAAGGTATGAAATTGCACTGAGAGTACCTGTTTTGTTGTTTCATTGCAAATCGACAAATGATGAATTTATACATGCATGGAATATAAAATGATGCTATGGTAATATATACAATGTAGAGCGATTTAATCAAGCTCATTGAGATATCCATCACCTCATAATAATTTATTCAACCCAGTCAACATATATGTATACACGCACACACAATAGTAGTCAACCTTAAGACAGAAATTGGGTCACTTCCAACAATATGGATGTACCTGAAGAACATTATTCCTAATGAAATAAACTTGTCACAGAAATACAAATAATGCATGATTTCTCTCATATGTGAAATTCAAAACAAACTTATAGAAGAAGTAAGGTGACAATTACCAGAGGCAGATAGAACGAATAGGGGTACATTGGTACCTTATAATTCTAAAATATAAATCCTCCTTTAGATCCAGAAGAGAGTAAATTTACACAAAAATGAATTTTTGTCAGTACTAGTACATTTTTTTGAGTAATTTGCTCTTCATAACACTTGGCCATCAGGATACTAACAGCTATCTCTAGCACAGTGGTACATTCTGCTCATATCCAATAATTGTGTAAACCGTTTCCACCCATTCACCTAGACAGCACACTGGGGTAATGATCTTTCTTGCTATTATATTTCATTAATGAATGGAAAGCTTCCTCTATGCCATACATCCTAGACTTCCTTCATTACCATGCCCCCTACATCTCTGTGCCTATTTCCTCCTTGGATTGAATTACTGCCAATTTTTATTAGTTCTCTTCCAAGTTACTAGAACTCAGTCTTTTGGCTAAGTATAGAGAATTTTCACAAATATGCTTGCTAATCTTTGCTGCCCAGACTTTGTCATATCGTCCTAACTTCATATCAATTTTTTTTTATTTTCTGCTATTTATTTGGAATGTTGACCTAGACTGCTGTCTTCATTGGCCATGGTGTCCATGCAACACCTTAAACATATAAAGTTGGTACTAGTAATGAGGAGTCTTCTCCAAATAGCAATCGGATCTCAATGTCTGGACCTAGAAATATACCGAGTCCTGTCTGTACAACCTCTATCATGAGCAACATGTTAGAAATTATGGTTTAGGAATCTGTGGTAGCTGAATGATTTTCAATACCCTGGGAATATTTTTTTTTCTGGAATTTGGTAGAACTTAAGAAGAAAAATTGGAAAAGCAAAGGAGTTTGCCCTGGGTATGGTAGCATACTTCATTCATTAGAGCACAGGCGATGGTAGAGCAGAGTCTAGGAGGCCCTGTGGAGATTGAGGTAGCTGTCCTAGCCCCATTATTCAGTTTCAGCATCCAGAACATATGCTTAGGAAGGATCCCTCACCCAATTTTCTTCCCATTTTTTGCGACTGACATATTTTTTCACTCATACACTACATAAAATATCCTTCAAGGTCAAATGTAGGATATATGAAAAAGTGTTTTGAACTAAAAAAAGATAAAAGAAAAAAGCAAATTTTAAATTTTTTTCTATGCAAATTTATGAGACTCCTGTCTCATTCAACATTTATCTGCCCTAAGAAATAAAAATAAGACCTAATATATAAAAGCACCTCAAATTCACTGGAACCAGTACCAAAACTGTCCATGGAGATCTTGTGATTTGTTTGAGAGATCATACTGTATATAAAAATGTAAACTAAATATAATGCTGAGTGTTTTTGTAAAATATTCCAGCAATGATAAGTAAATGACACTTACGGAAAAGACCTATATTATTAGAATGAACAGAAATAAACTTGTGGTTAAATAAGCATGTCTGTGCAGCTTTTATCAAACACACAAAGTTCCTCAAAAGAACTGCCCTCTTCAGAGATGTGTGGGTTTGGTTACAGGTGAAATGCATTCTTCTCCTCAAAGCAAGTGCAGTACTCAAGAGCACAGATTACAGAGCAAAATTCTATATAAAAAATTCTGGGTCTGCCTCTTAAATATTCTGTGATTGTGAAGGAAGGACTTGTTCAAAGTATCAGATTTCTTTATCATAAGGACATAATAATTGTATCTACTCAAAAGGTCACCAAAGAAAATTAAACATATTTATATAAGAAAACACAAAGGTCAGTGACTGGCAAACATTAAATACTTAATAATTATTAGCTTTTATTCTTAAAACTCCTATATCACTCAATCAAAAAATACTCACTTAAAAATAAAGTCATAGCAGAAGGTTATGCAGTAGGCTAATGACTGTATTGCTTTCATATGTATAAGGAATTCCTCGAGAAAATGAGCTGTTTGAGAGGCCAAAAAAAAGTGGGGGAGAATTCTGAGATAAGAGGAGAAGGCTAATATGTAATCAACCCTTAAAATGTGGCTAGCATTTTGCATGCATACTTTGATTTTGTCTTTAAACTTAGTAAGTTGCTACTAATGGTAGCAGAATGAAAATTTGAAATGAGTTCTCTTACCAGTGAATATGTTTCTGAAGAAGAACAAGAAGAGAAAGAAAGAAAAATGCAAGTATTTTAACCAGAGACCTATATAGTAAAAAACACTTTGAGCCAGGTTAGTTAATTGCCCAGTTTAACTTTGCCCATGTAGGCACTCTGCCTCTTTGAGCTCTCCTGTATCAGTAAAACCATAGTTGTTATGAAAAAAAAAGCATTTGTGGTTGGATAACGTTCATGTAACCAAAGTATTTGTCAACATAAAAATAGCTTTTGACTACAGAGTATGATCTGTTAATACAGAATTTTAAAGGTACATTTAGTAAATTGGTCTTTGAAAAACTGAGTGAAACTTCCCTGAGGTCTTTGCAGTTTTGTTAAGCATGCCAGCGTATAACTTAAAATGTTAATGAAAATCTTGCCCTTTAATTTTAGGTGGTGACCTTTATTACAAGTTAAATTATCTCTCAACTATATTTTTCAAAGTTAAAGGAAATACATTAAAATGTTCTTGTACTTATGAAAGATGAATAAACTCCAAATATCTTTTAACATGGAATAACGTTCGTTATTTGCTATCTCCTCACATGCAACAGTCCCAGAAGGTGAGTTATTGATTTACTATTGTGCTTCTTGATAAGAAGCTTATAAAATATCTGCTCAACTTCCTCTCCTCCAATTAATAAGATAATATGAGCATGTAGGTAAGCCACTGGCAAGGGCTAAGGGACAGTCATTTAAAATCAGAAAGCATATGTAATTGTATTTTTATCACACTCTTTCTGCTTCTAAAGTGAAGGGAGCTTAGATTTGGCTCAATATATAAATAATACAAGAAGTTCTACCCCCTGCTCATTTCCCCAGACTCATTTGCCTCTACTAATATGAAGAAAATCATACAGTGCATTCATTGGAAGTTTTTGACTTTTGCATGCTATTTTCTTGATCAGCATGATTTTTATTCCTCCCTTACTCTCCTGACTATAATGCCTATTTATTCGTTAACTTTTTCACTGAATAAGTATTTATTGAGCATATGTGGTAGGCACTATTTTTTAGGTTCAAGTAATGCAGCAGCAAATAAGGTCTACAAAAATCTATTGTGGATATTTTATTTCAATCCAAGTAAAGCATAAGCAAACATATAGAATATCAGATGATACTACACATGAGAAAATAAGAAGCAAAATATCAAATACTATGAATTTCTTGGATGAAGGGATTGACAATTTATACTGTAGTGGTTTGTGAAGATCTTAATGAGAAACTGATGTTTGAATAAACACTTTAAGAAGATGGCTCAAAAGGGAGAGTCGTGTAAGTAATTTGGAGGAAGGGCATCCTGGCAGTGACTACAGCAGATTGTTAATAGACTTCTACTCATTTGCGATAGCTGGAGCTGTTTGTTGGGTATTAGACTCAACAAAGGCATAGTAACACATAATCTAGGCCAATCATAGATATGTAGTGTGTGGGGGGGGGATAGGGTAGGTGGGGGAGGGTAGAGGGAGAGAGAATAGGGAGGGATCTAGGGGGTAATTCTGGTTTAAGAGTATATGCATATCATATTGTTACCGTAAATGCATTTATGATTGTACAATAATTCAGTTCCTTAATAAAAATATTTAAAAACACCTTAGCAAGGATGTACACTCATGTTTAAACAATAGTAAAGGTATCAGAAAGTTTGTGAAGCCTCAACAGGGAGGTGGTAGGTAATGACATCAAGTTATACCAGAGAAAGATGCTAATCAGATATTATCCTATAGCTTACAGTAGGGGCTTTTCCTTTTGCTCTGAAAAAGGTGTGAATCTTTTGATGGTTTGGTGGAAAGATGTTTCATGAACTGACTTGTTTTAATAGTATTTTTCTGACTGATAAATGGAAAATAGACTACAGAAACAAGTGTTCAAGGAGGAGAAGTATCAATAATCCAGGTGATATCTAGTTTAGGTCTTATGACACAACTGTCATTTATTCTACCATATTTTGCTGCATATTTGTCCTGATTTTATGCAAACTTTTTTTTTTTGCAAAAATATGGGATGCAACCAATCAACATATGAAACACTTTTAAGAAAAATTCTGCTGGTATTACTTAAAATAGTTTATTAATAAGCTGCCTTTGGTATACTATTAGAATGTACAACAACTCAAGAATATATATTATTGTACTGACAAGGATTATGCAGCAAATACGATGTTCCAGTCTACCGAAGAATTATTATGCTTTATTTTTTCTACCAATTTAGCTTTAGAAAAGCTTTTTTTTTTTTGTATAAAATTGATGTGATAGTGCTGAGGATATAGCTCTGTAGTACAGTGCCTGCTCAGCATGCATAAAGATCTGAGTCCCATCCTCAACACCACAAAAAAATTAAAAATAACCAAAAATCAAAACAAAACAAAATGGGAAAGAGATTGGAAAATAAAGCAATGAACTAAATCTTTTTATTATTTTTTAAGATATGTCAGCCCAGATATAGTTGTACAAAATACATCAGCTCTGTTGGGAGATTTAGGAACAATGGGGTCACGCATTTTCCGGTTCTCTTGCATAGCCTAATTGGGTGCACACAGCACTAGGCCTTTGCAAAGCTGGAGGACATTCTGATTGGTGTTTATACTGCCCTACTCCCCAAAACTGACAAGTGGCTAATAGTATATTAAGAAAGACAAATCACTTGAGGGTTTGCTATATATTACCTCAGCATTTACATTCTGTCTATGGCTGCAATCATCAAAAGTCTACATTGGGGCTCTTTTCTAAATTTGAAAGAAAAAGAAAATTACAATGGTAAGAAAGATGCATGTTAACTGTTAACATAAATTTCAAAAAGCTTTAACAAGATATGTTCTCTTTGTGATTACTACCAGGGACTGTAATTCAGAGAGCTTGTTTGAGGAACATAGTATCCCCCTTTTAAGGCCTTTCAAAATTATTCTCTGAAGTTCATAAAGTGACTGAAAATTAGGGACAGATTTATAAGAAAATATCATCTGCCAAGTTGCTGCTCTGATGATCTTTATTTATGAAATGAAGGAGACAGTATGTATGGCTGCATCTATCTAAACCCTTAAATTGAATTTCAATATAGATTAAATTTATCTCATACAATTTCCCTTCTTTGTAACTTTAATTCTGTGTTACTGTAGTTTGTATTTTACACATATACTGTTTTATTTACACTTATTTGCAAAATCATTTAGAAAACTATTTCAGTAGAGAATTATGGATATTTATATACAAACATATATCTATAAATTTATCTAATTAAAATTATACTTTGAATAATTTCAATAAAATAGAAATGTGTATCATGTTAACATATAATTTAATATACTTGAAAACATACATTATCTAAATTTCAAAATGACAAAATATGAATCACCAAATTACCAAAATATGAAATTCTTGGTTCTATATCATTTTCCATATTTTGAATCAACTTACAGACCCTTTAGATACCCAATTTACCAACCTTCCCTTAGAAATTGAATTGGTCTTTCAGGAGTTATTCAATATCCGTCTTACAGATAAAAGATGTAGCATCTATGGAGATCTTTAAAACTATTGAGTTCCTCAGCAGAATGCATACATGGTAAGGAATTCAATAAATATGTCAAAATTTCATGTATGAAGTCTTTCTGAGCTTCGTTAGCCCTCTGCAAGCTCATCAGAAGAACTCTCCTTCCTCTACACTACTAGCTGGTTTGCTGCCTGGCAGTCTCATTGTTTTTTTGTTTTTTTAATAACACATTGTTACAGATTGCTTTTCCCACATTTGAAAGACACAGGACTCTATCCTTTTATCCCAACACTAACATTGTTCCTGGTATAACATACTTAGTGAATGTTGAACATGTACAAAAACTGCTATAAAAGTCAACACTTGAGTGTTAAATGATGTTCGTTTCCCACAATTGCTGAGGGTCTGTGTTTTTTAAATTTTCTCTTCTATAGCAAATGCATAAACTTAAAGCATAACTTTCTATCTTGTCATTTCAAATACATTCAGCAAACATGTACTGAATATCCCTTATGTTAAAAAAACATAAAGATGGACAAGATGACCATAGAGAGTTGTCAAAATAGGAGCAGATATAAATGCAGATAGTTATTTAAATGTAGGCAGATTGTACATGTAAGTATTTAATGCAAAACAGCATATCAACACAAAAGATAGGGATTATTTCTTCTAAGAGCCCTTTGAAGGAATTTGAATGGGTATGATCCACATGCTTTATGTTGGACACTAGGAAAAGGGGTACTTCGGATATATACACAAGATAAAATGATTAAAATGCCAGATATAATCAGATGAAATATAGAAATACAAGTGGCTTGAATTGGAGGGGGAACAATATTAGTACCCATTTGTATGTGTTTAGTGGTTTCTGTAGGTGTTGAAATCTGT
This sequence comes from Aplodontia rufa, assembly GCA_004027875.1. Lineage (NCBI taxonomy): Eukaryota > Metazoa > Chordata > Mammalia > Rodentia > Aplodontiidae > Aplodontia > Aplodontia rufa. The sequence goes on from PVKS010042049.1 coordinate 11,388, forward strand.
GAGACAAGCCAGGGGCAATGTCATTTGTATATATTACAGTTACTGAGCATGCAACCTGGACTCTTGATAGTGAGGATATAAGTTAGCTTAATTGTGTTAGAAATGTTATGGAAATGAAACTCAAAGGCACAATATCTACACAAAGCCAGATGCTTTGAGAGTAAAAGAGGTAATCAAGAAAGAAAAATAGATGAGAAGCCTGAGGACTGAAATCTGTAAAGATGCATTTTTAGGGACAGAATACTACTTATATTTTGGAAATTGATTTTTAATAACTATTGGTTCTGCATTTTTCACTCTAAAATTTAAAGCTTATTAAATAACACTATGAGTCAGAATAGCTAATTTCTTAAGCTTTGGCCAATTTCCTCTGGGTTCTGCTTTCTCTTAGTGGAATTGTGAGCACTAGGCTTTTTAATGGCTGATGTTGTTAATTACTGAATTAACTTCCTTTACGGTGTATAGATAATTCTCTTGCACCTGTCAATAAACCTGCTATAATTGACTCACCCTACATTTATTCCTTTCGTATCATATGCAGAAACCCCCAGGTACTGATGAAGTTTTTAACTCAGAGAATCAATGACTTTCATGAAAGCCATGGGAAATATATAACCCCTAGTAAGTCTGCACTTTGCGAGCCTACTGTGCCCTACATCAGGACACCCATAAAACAGCATAATTTTCTTTCTCTTTATTGTCACTTTATGCTGCAGCCGTTTAAAAAGCAACTTTAAGTATTTCATGAGCATTAAGGTATGACGCTGTGACTTAGATTCTTTTATAACTCTTTACGAAAGTGTCCCCAAAGTTCCATTGCTATAGCCTCAAAATAACATTTAGGAGGGGTTGTGCCAACATCTTTGCATATTTAACTTGTGATTTACACATAAAATACAGACTAAACTATTTGAGTTGTAAGAAAACTAAGCAAGTTAGTCCAAGTGTACATTACATTTCTTTATAAGGATATCCATCATCAAACTAAATGAATATTGTTGGCAGATAATTTAGTTTATTTCTCTGCCTATAAGGGGATTTCTACCTAAGCTGACTTATATGTTAAAGAATCAAGAACCTACAGATTATTTACTACCCTAGTAACACATTTATAGAGCTACAGTGCGTTCTCAGTCAGTCTTTCAGTTTTTTCTTCCAACAATTTCAATGACTTTCATAGACACTACCAAGAAAAAGAACTGATATTGTCTTAACTTCTACCTTGAAATTCTCATATTGTAATAACAACAGTAAGAATCTATCAAAAATTTCTTTGCTGCTTGAATATATATTAACTTTTTATTATTTATTTTTGAATCATGTTTTTACAAAGGGTCATCCAAAGAAAAGTTTCATAAAGCCAAATACCTTAAACTGCTGACTTTACTGGAAGATTTCTTAATATATTTTAGTTTTTAATTTTCATTTTTGACTTGATCAAATGAACAGTAGAAACTACTTCAATATCATAAAATGGCATTCCTCACTTTACAGTATAATGACACAGCATTTGAAGCTGTAAATATCCTTTTGCATTTTACTGTAAGACATGTTTTCTCTACTTGTGTCTATGACTTCTCTGCCCTGTGGGCATGTTTTGTATTCTTTTAAATATAAATACAAATAATATAGTTTAAGTATACAATATAAAGGCTTTCTATTCACTAACAGACACCTATTGGACATGTCACATTCCATTTTTATCTAGTACTTTTTATTTTTAGTAATTATTCATAAGCTTTGTCTCTGATCCTTTCATTGTTATCTTTGAACTCAGTTATTTTCTTGCTCTGTTTTCCCAAAGTGATCATATTTACAGCTTCTAATGTTTACATAACTAGGCTGAGCTGTAGACTTATAATTCCAAACCAAATTGGAAGTGAAACATAATGTTTTAGGTGTTGTTTGAAACATTAAAGTGCATATGACACAGTATATAATAATCAGAAGTATGGATTTGCTCAGTTAGGTGAAAAATTATATTAACAAAATTTTAATGTCCTATAATAAACACTCATTTGGTTTTCGGTCTTTTTCCAATTTAAAGTATAATTACAGAAACTTCTAAACCAAACCAAAGTGTAAAAGTTACTTCTAAATGGAGTTCTTTGATAGGTATCATATTTTCTGGCCATTCTTACTCCTCTGTTGTCTGATAGCTACCAAGGAAAGAGGAAGATGTAAAATTTGCCATTTTCTCATCAGTCTCTGTAATAAACACATTTTTTTTACTTGTACCTCAATTCTTCTATGAATCTTCTTGGAAAGATACAATGAGAAGCACAGGACAGAAGATATTGATAGTTGATTTGTTCTTGTGGTAATAGAAATGCATTTATGAAAAAACAATTGAAATAATTAACTTTAATTGAAATAATGTGCTATTTTGTAATATTTACGAAAATGTTTTCTTTGAACAATAGAGTGTGAAATAAACTAGAAAAAAAGAACCATCAAGAGGTTCACCTGGTTTTCATGAAACCATTACAGCAAAATTGGAGAGACTATAATAAAAATCAATCACACTTAATATTTTAACCAGACAATTTTAAGAGAATATGTGACTATCCAAATATATATACATATATAAAACAAATTTAAATATACATATATATGTCTAGATAGCTTAAATAAGAACAAACCTGATGTAAAAATGGACCTTTGCAGTTATTGATTATTGAAAAGCAATGAAAATTTAAATCTATTCAGGAATGAGTGAAAAAGTTTAGTGAGTGAGCTTACTGATTATTGAAACACATGATTTATGTAACTTATTTAGCCTTCATAAAAATTAAGAAGTATATATTATAATCTTCATTTCATGCATGCAGAAAAGTGTTTAAATCTTTTCTCCAAACCCACACATCTAATAAACAGAGAACTTTCTATTTAAAACTTGCATTTCACTATGGAAACGTGTAATTTGTAACACGTAAGTGTAAAAGCAAAAGAAATCCCAGATGTCAATGGTTTATATCACTTCAGGCATGGAAGTGTTTAGTATACTCTTTATGACTCAGTAAGTTCATCTTTTAAATTAACTCTTCATTGAACACAGATGACATAATCAATTTCAGATGCAGGGGACACATTCAATGACAAAATTCTAATGCTGTGGATCTAGAGCATGACAAAGTCGGCAGCAAGTTCATGCTGGAAATAATGTCCGTGAGAAAATGCAGGATCCTGTGCACTTACAATGAAGCACCTGTTCGCTGACCCACTAGCAACAATGTCACGGTCTATTTGTTCCAGTTTGAGAGTAACTGTTTGCCATTATGTACTAGAGAAAGAGTAGTGTAAACTATTTTGAGAATGTTGATAATTTGTGGATCCATACCAGAAAAGTGCTTTGTAGATGGAGTTGAGATGGGGGTGACAGATTCCCTGTCCTGAGTGAATAAATTATTAGTCCTAATTCTGCTCTTTTCAGGTTAATACAATTTGTGATTTTCTCATGCCCTCTTAGTGTTGACTCTGTATCCCTAGCATTAAATATTGGACTTGGCCATCTAGTTTTCTTCATCTAGTAGCATGGTAACGTAGGTGAGTTTAGTGGAAGCTGAAAAAGATGAGTTTGGTATTCACTGTGTGTGCACTGATGATTGGCTTTATGAAGACTGTTCCAGGGCTTGGAATGTAGTTTTGTGGTAGCGTACTTGCTTAGCATGTACTAGGCCTGGATTGGATCTCCAGGACTGTGCAAGGGGTGGGGTAGGGGAAAGAAAAAGAAGAAAAAGAAATAGCACCCAGATATTGACTCAGTGCGAGTTATGTGAAACATTTATCATATATCCAATGTAAATTGTGTTGCAAAGATAAATGGAAAAAGAGTCGATTCTCACCAATTTGAAGATTTGAACTTAGAATCCTGCTTATCTCAACAAAATTGCAACTGCTGTATAGAATGTTGGACATAAGATTAAATTATTATTCTTCAAAAATCACTAATTTTTGGTGTTATTGTGTTAGAGACTACTAAAACCATTGTTATTAACACTTGCAAAATGAATATACTATGTTGCTAGGAGCTCATACTTACAATGTAGGTAAAATAGGACTTTTCCTGTGGTGACTTACTGCTTGGATACACAATAGAAAAATATATTTTTCAATATCCGTAAGGGTATAATACAAAAGAATTATCTTCTACAAGGATTAAGGTATAAGCATCAATGGATACTCTACACATATGGGATGAAAGTTTTCCATATTCTAGGGACTATGCTTGCTAGTATTAGCTAAATAGAACTTTGTCCCAGCTCCCCACAGAATTTTGAA
>PVKS010042050.1:0-15669 GCA_004027875.1 Aplodontia rufa
TTATCGAACATTGAAGAACGAAATCCAAGATGATCTAAGAAGATGGAAAGATATCCCTTGCTCTTGGATAGGCAGAATTAATATAATAAAAATGGCCATTCTACCAAAAGCTGAATCATTTTCAATCAGAGACTTCTCTTAGGAAAGTCAATAGATTATGAAAAGCAAGAAATAAAATTTTTCCAAATAGCTAAGTGCTTAAGTGCTTAAAAATACTCTTTTTGATCCTTAAATTGTCTTGCATGAGATAGCTCTCTCTCTTTCTCTCTCTCTCTCTTTCTTTCTGTGTGTGTGTGTGTGTGTGTGTGTGTGTGTATGTGTGTGTCTCATGTGTTTTAAGGAAATTGGCATCTAGAAGAGTCCAAAGTCAGGGAACTAGTTAACACAAGCTATAAGGCTAGAACCTTGTTTTGTAAATTCCGTACTTGTTACACTACCACTAGAAAAGAAAGATAGTATTTAAGCAATGAGGAGGACATGGGGGTGAAACACAGTGGTGAGCCACACTCATGTCTAAATTATTCTGAGTTTCACCTGAAATATGGTTCAAGTCACAGTTTATAGCTCTGCGGGGCAGAGAATCCCTTGATGGCTGAAGTGTAATGATGCCTCTGTACCATTAGCCAGGGAGACACTGCATCTCACTCTCGCAATCCAAATAAAACTCAAGCATGAGATATCGATCATCTCCGCTCTGCATTCAGTGAGGGAAACAACCATGGGCACCCCAATAAAATTTTGGGCTATCTTCTTTTAATAAAAAAATAAATTCAAAAGCCTTAAAGGGTAATCTACACCGTTGGTGAAGATTTTCTTTAGCATAAAGGACAGACACCAGATGACTCCAGCAACAATAATAAATCTCCTTATTTATTTCTCCCTGAAATGCACTAAACCTCTTGTTAACTGCTCAAATATACTTTCCATCTCTCTCTTCCAAGTTCATGCTGTGCTGGTTGTCTTTCCTAATCCCTCTTTCCCTTTCTCTCAACTCTCCTTTCAACATCAGATTATTTATTCTCTTTCTTAGTTCCTTTACATATGAAATGATTAATTTATATTTCTAAGATTCTAAATTTAGAATTTTAAGATTTTAAAATTCATACATTACCCTTTCAACAGATAACAAGGTAGTGGAAGATGCACAAGCACATGAACACACACACACACACACACACACACAATCTCACATATATACATATATAAAATATTTATTAAATTTTTATAACTTTACTTTAAATATACATATATGTATATATGCCTGTGAACACACATACACTATACATTCTCATACATTAATTTTACATGTATTCATTTGTATAGATATATCATAAACTTTTATTTTGAGAAGTTTATTCACATCTCTATTCATGTGTTTTTATTTACCAACAAAAATCAAATATTCACCAAGGACTTATCATATAGTAACTTCAATAAATATTTGATTATTAATGAATAAATTACTTTTTTCTGAGTTTTTTCATTGGGAACTTGTAAATAGTTTCCAAAATCATTAAGGACTCCAGGAAGCCATCCTTGTTCCTATTTCCCAGGTTTTGCACCTGAGTCTGAAGAGAAACTCTCAAGGGAGAAAGAATAGGATCAGTGGTACATGGACTGTATTGTGCAGAAATAAGTCTTCATTAGAGCTCATCATACTCTGAGTTGTAAGGTAGGTAGGGCCTACAAGATTAGTGTGTATTCACCATCAGGGGGCCTATTTCATAGTTGGGTTAATAAAATGACTATAATAGTTAAGACATCAATGTTTCAACTGAAAACAAAAAGTTCTGTTTCTCTTGTTACATAGTACAATTGATTGGGTGGGATAGAAATACTATAATTTTATGATTGCTGAAATTATATTTTGCATCTATTGCTTATCTTAATTAGTTCAGTATGCTATAACAAAATACCATAGATGGAGCAGCTTATTAGCAACACACATTTCCTTCTTATAGTTTTGGAAGCTGGAAGTCCAGGATCAGAGTGCCTGCATTCTATCTAGTTACCTTTTCCATTGTTGTGAGGGAAAAGACCTGACAAGAACAATTTTAGAAGGAAAAGTTTATGTAACAGCTCATGGTTTCAGAGGTCTTAGTCCATAGATGGCAGGCTCCATTCCTTGGAGCTTGAGGTGAGGCTGAACATCATGAGGAAGGCATGGCTCCAGGGAATAGAGAGAGAGAGAGATACTCTGTGCAATATACAAAATATATATCCCAAACACACACCCCCAGTGACCCCCTCCTCTAGCCACACCCTGCCAGCCCAGGGTTACCAGTTACTGATTGAATCAATGCTCTTATAACCTAATAATTTCATCTCGGTCTTCCTGGATTTTCTCTCACCAGCTTTCAGGGGCAGCTTTCCTCAACAGTTGGATTCTGAGAAGGGCTTTTTAGGTGATAGACTTCAGACTTCTGGTTTTATCCTTACCTGGTACACAGAGGGTGAGAGAACTAGCCTGGGTTCCTTTTATAAGGACACTAATCCATTCATAAGGACTCCACCCTTATGAACTAATTATTTCATAAATGCCCTACCTCCTAATGTCATCATATTGGAGTTTCGTATTTCAACATGAATTTGAGGAAGACACAAACATTCAGTGTATAATGTACTGGTAAACTTTATTGTAAGCTGAACAATAACAGAAATCAGTTATTTTATTAATCTGGAATAAATAACACAAAAAACTTGAATTTATACATACATATTATGTGGAAACCAAATAATAGTACAGCAAATGCACAGTTTACCTGAATTTTGTTCTAAATCTCAAGAAAGCAGAAAAAAATCTACATATAAACATTATTACCAGAAAATGCAGCACTGACTATTAGATTACAGTATAGGTAATAGAAAGTGCTTATCAATTTCTATATCATTTCTGCCTTTTGCTAGATATATTATTTTTAGAGCAATCTTCCCTCAAGCCATTTTTCTAAAACTCAGCTACTACATTCACAACAGAATCTATATACAAACATACACTTTTGAAATTGCACCAAACTCTGCAATACTTAATCTATTTTATCTCAAGCAGATAGTTTGGGAATACGATAGAAATAGGGTAGAAAAGGAAAAAATGACAAAAAGTAAAGAATGCCATGGGTCTGAATTGCTCTAAATAAAATTGAAACGTATTTTCCTTTCTCGGTTGATGTTTTTCCTCCAATTGTCCTCAAAGAATCAGAAAACTTATATTAGACTTCCAAAGATTGAATGCTTGTGTATCTCTCCCCACCAAATTCATGCATAAGTCTCAATCTCCAAAGTAATGATATTAGGAGGTGGGGGCCTTTCATAGGTGATTAGGTCATGATTGGGACTAGTGCCCTCATGACAGAGGTCTGAGGTGGGGAGGGCAAGCTGCCTTTCAACTAAGTGAAGACAGTCAGAATGTGCCCTGAAGAATGGCCCCTACCAGTCACTGAATAGTATTTGCTCTTGCCCTTCCCAGCTTCCAGAACTGTGAGAAATAGATTTCTGTTTATAAACTACACGATCTGTTGTATTCTGTTACAGCATCCTGAACGAAATAAAAGAATACCTGATGTGAGTCCTTTGACTTCCCTATATTCTTTACTTCTGCATCAGTATCAACTACAATACCTTTCTGTAGTAATAAGTTGTATTCCACTCAAATTTTTAAATGTGATTATAGAAAGAGAGAAGTGGGGTACACCAGAGGCTGAGGATTTTAGCAAGGGAAAAGGACGGAACATTCCCTCTGCTCAGATGTATCACATTTGCTCATCCGGCCTCCCATTATATCTAACTGGGGAGACTGAGGCCTGACCTCCATGATCTTTGCATGAGGCTTCTTCTTATGGAGATGTGGTATCCACAGCGGTGAAAGAAGTCAAAAAGGGATACAGACACCTCTTGTTTCAGCTAGAATTAGTCACGCTGTGCAAATAATTGATGAGTCATAGCAAAGAAAATATGTAGTTTCTACCGGCTGGTAGAGTGAGATCAGCCAGTTTATACTCTGAATGAAGACATTTTGAAGGTAGGACTCCATACTGGCAAAAAGCCAGCTCCCTCCATTACTGTCTTTTACTGTTTTCTCCCCTGTGTGAAATCTTACCTGATGTTTCCTAAAATACCTTCTATTTCTGTCTTAGTTTTTTGTCACTATGACCAAAATTCTGGTATAAACAGCTTAAAGGGGAAAGACGTATTTTGTCTCAGGTTTTCAGAAGTTTCAGTCCATGGTCAGCTGGCTTCATTGCCTTGGGCCTGAAGTGAGGCAGAGCATCCTGGGGAAAGCTGCAGCAGAGGAAAGCTGCTCAGCTCACCATAGCTGGGAAGCAGAAAAGAAAGGGCTGGAGGCAGGAAATATCCTTCTAAAGCTCACTCTCAACTCTCAGTGACCTATATCCTCCAGCTAGGCCCCATGGTCTAAAATTTCCACCACCTCCTCGTGGTCCTTTCAGTTGTCAATGGATTAATCCACTGGTGAGTTGAGAGCCTTCATAACCCAGTCACTTCCGAAAAGCCCTGTCTCTGCCCATTGCTGCACTGGGGAACAAGCATTCAAGGCATGAGCTCATGCAAACATTCTGGACCCAAAGGACAACAATCTCTAAATCTCTAAACGTCATTCTTTGAGAAATCCCTCTCCCCTAGTGTGACCGGGGTCTAACCTCTAACATTCTTTTGTTTCTCCTCAGCACCTTAATTCTTTTCATCCATGATTTCATTTTCCATGGTTTCAGCTATCCACAGTCAGCAATGCGGTCTGAAAACACTAAATGAAAAATTGCAGAAATAAGTAATTCATAATTCATTTAAAATGATTGATTGCAATATGTTGCTATAACTGTTCTATTTTAATGTTAGTTACTATTGTCAATCTCGATGTACCAAATTAGATTAAACTTCGTCTCAGGTACATATTATGTATGTATAGGAAAAGCATTGTACATTATGTCTATATATGCATCAGTCCATGGTTTCAAGCACCAGGGAAACATCTGGGAATGTATCCCCCAAGGATAAGGATTATTGTATGAGCAATCCCCCCAGCCCATTCTGACTTCCATCTATATTCTCTCTACATGAAAGCTGTTCATAGTTTTCTTTTACAGAAGACACTTATCACCCGTTCAACCTGACTCACTTCTAAGTGTGGAAACAAGGGGCCATCTATATGCCAGATGTGCCACTTCCTTAAAAGTTTTGAATTTTCAAATGCAGCAAAGAAAGCAAATTGACACAAAATGTTCCCAGATTCAATTTTTAATATTCATATCATACTAGAATATATTTTACATTTTTACTTCCAGGTCTTTTTCATAGCTGGTCCTTTCTGTCTTTTCTGGTTAAAATAGGCTTCTGCAAGCTACTTCCCATGAGCCATATCCAGCTACCAGCAGTGTTTTAAACCTGCGAACAAAGAATAGCTTTTACCTTTCCAAGTGGTTGTAAAAATCAAAAGAATAATATTTTATGACACAGAAATATAATTTTAACATTAATAAATAAAGTTTTGTTGGAACACAGTTATGTAACTAAGGCAGCTTACAACCCTAGTGGAGAAATTTCTGAGGAGCCATTTGCACTGCATTGCCCCAAATATTTAGACCCTGGCCCTCTACCAGCAAAGTTTACTGATCTCTGTTAAAGGCATGTTTCACTAAACCAAAGAGATCTGTGTTCAAATTTCCCTCCATCTCTTACTAGCCTATTACTTAGTCTGGAGGATGTAATAACCATTTCACTGTAATTTTTCTGGGACTAAATGAGAAGATGCACGTGGACCACCATAGCAATTACCCACTGAAGAATAACATTAAATTAAAGCCTTTTAAAAGTGTGCTAAGAATTTCATTATTAATATCTACTTTCTCTATGCCTCAGTTTCCTTATATATAACATGCGCAAAATATTATATTTTGCTCCAGCTTGTTGATATCATTTTCTAGTGACCAAATAGTACATTAAAATTCAGAAACTTGAAAGTTAAATGTAGTATTAGAAATTCCATACACCTAAATATCTTTATTAATTTTCTAGGGCTGTAATAACAAATTACTACAAACTAGGTGGCTTAAAACAACAGACATTTATTTTCTCATGGTTCTGAAGCCAGCAGTCTAAAAACAAGGATTTGGCAAAGCTGATTCCTTCTGGTGACTTGGGGAGAATTGGTTCCCTGCCTGACTTCGGGCTCTGGTATTTGCCAACTGTCCTTGGTGGCCCTCAACTTGTGGCAGCACAAATCCAATCTCGGTTTTTGTCTTCACATGGCCTTCATCTCCATGTGCCAGACATTGTGCTAAACCAGGGCATGTAATTTCATAATTTGTCTTATGTGTGGCCATGATCAGCAACAATATATTATCAAATGATGCAGAATTTTAAAAAAAGAAATTCAAAAATTTAAGAAGTTTATAAATCATTTACTCAGACTGTTGCTAAAACCATTATCCTTTCCAGCCTAATCTGGCTCTTTTGCCTCAATATTATTCTCTGCTTTCCAGTATTTCTTATTTCTAGTTCGTGCATCATATTTATTTCATGTTCCTTTTCTTTTCCTAAGCTTTTGAGCTGTTTCTTTTTTCTGTGTCTGCTATGTACCTGGTGAAGAAACTGAAGAGTCAGCTGGCACTCTCTGCGTGTTCCTGTCTACACGCCAAAACTTGTTGCTCTGTCCTATTTAGAGGGCCTGAGTTCTTGATGAGGAAATGTGCTCTGCACAGAGACCAGCACAATTTTGGCAATCACAGGGAGAGACACTTATTTTCCCTGCTAAGCAAATAGCTTATTACTGAAAACCACTAAGAACCAAGATGAAGTCTGTATACAAGAAATAACATGAATCATAAAAATCTTAGCCCAGCTTAAACTATTGTGTGTACATACATAGAAGGCATGCGCAAGCACGCAAACTCCAGCTGTTTATTTTCTCTTTTCTTTTCTTTTGAATATGCCTTAATTCTCTAGTAACCCTAAGCCAAAGATTAAGTCAAGTAGGATCTCAGTAGAAATTTGATCCAATCCCATTTTTGGACTGAATTCAGAGAAAGGCTCAAGCCTTTCTCCTAGGGCCCATCAGGGGTTGTCTGATTTACTCCCTTGCTATTATACCTAGTTACCTCTCAGAAATATGCCATGGGCTGGTTTTGGAGGAAGGGCACAGTACTGGTTCTTTATATAATATCATTCAAATTTGCATGCTCTGTAATGATTACTAATTGGCAGTCACTCTCAGCTTCCCCTTAGAGGTGTGTGATATGTTGTAGAAGTGGATACACTATAAGGAGGGACTCAGAAGACCTGTGTTTTATTCAGAGATCTGTAATAGATGACCTTGGGAAGTTACCTAAGGTCTCATGGTGTGGGATGAGATTATCTCTATATCCCTTTTTAACTCTGAGTCAATGATTATATTATGATCTATATGTTCCAGTTTTATGCTTCTGGGGCATAGTTATAAATAGTCTATCCCATTTGCATACTTTTTGATGCCTTGGCAATTTTACAGAAACTATTGGCATCCAGAATTAATAAACTATAGTATCCATAAAAATTTTCCTTATTTTCCTGAACTATAAATGAGAATTATGTTAAAGTTTTTGAGTTATTTTTATTGTATACATCTCTGTACTTGTAAACAGTAAGAAAAAAAGAAGACAAACTATGGACAATAGAAGGGCACAGGAATTTAAATTGTAATAAATTTAGGTGCTAAACAGAGCTTATATTTCACCTTATTTCCTGGTTTAAAAAATTAAATTAAATTTAGAAAAGATGTTGGAGGGGGGAAAATAAATATTGAAGAGTTAGAACTGATTCTAAATTTCTAATTCACTCCTTATTTCTGCATATGATTTGCTTAATGTGCAATATTTCAGACTAACTTCTCTAATTCCTAAATTTTGGAAAGACAAGCTATGAGTTCATGGTGATGATTATGTGAGACTATATAAATACTTTCCCTATCAAAGGGCTACTCATTCTGGAGAAGTGTTTCTCAAATTTTAAAGTGCATGCAAATCACCTGGGATCTTGTTAAAGTTGCATTCTTGTTTAGTAGTTTCCAGCTGTGGCCTGATATTCTGCATTTCCGACCATCTCTTAGGAAATGACAAAGCTTCGGATAGTCAGAGCAGAAGCATTTAATAAATGCAGAATGTCTTTGCCCCTCATTCTTCCATTCCAAAGCTTAAATACATGTTTACTTTGAAATGATGATCTTTTCTCCCCGGATCTGTATGCCTGGCTGTATGCCCGATCTGTACAGTCATCTGTCACCTATAGTCAGGACAAAAGACACCAACAGTGTATCATTTTCAAGTCATCTTGTGTCAACCTGCTAGGACAAGTCTCCCAGACTGCCTCTGAGTATTGTAAACCTTCCTTTCCGTTTTTCAGCCACCACCACCACTTATCCAATGCTAAAAATTATTGATTAAATTCTTCAGTATCTTTTACACTAGAAGGGCAATGTTCCTAGTAAAATTACGTTCCTTTGCTTGCATCAAACTTTCCTCTGTTCACAAAGTATAAAAACAACAAAATGATCTTGCTCCTACATTTCTCCTGGTTCATGGTTTTGCCATTTTTAATGCTCTTCTATTGCTCTAAATGACAGCAAAAGGCCTAGCAACAGTTTGTCTTTATAGTTCTTTCAGTCAATAATACATGACAATTTACTCTCCCTCCGTATGATTGAAGCATATTTCAAATTACCCATTTAAACTTGGTCTGCAATTAAAATTATGTGGGTATTTAGGACCTTATTCTGCAAAAAATGCTCTGTGGGCTTTCTCTGATATAGCTCATAGAGTCCAGGTGCAAAGCAGCACAAAAAACATCAAGGGAAAAAATCAACTATTTCTTGGGTTCATGCGCTGGTGATTTATCTGCCAGCACCCAAGTGGAATCTATAGATACATCTTTCCAAGAGACTAAGTATCTCCCAGAGTAACAAGGAAAAATGAACACTTCTCTTGCTTCACTTTTAATAGAAATTAGACCTGTCTCTCTTTGTTCTGATGTATTTCTTAAGTCATAGCCTTCATAAGCAAATAAATTGCTATGTGAGAGTCTATTATCATCCACAAATATTCAGTTACATTCCCATAGGAGAATTATACATCTATCCATTTCCAAATGATATGTGAGGCCTCCCTCCCACTGATATCAGAGTCATGTGACTTGTTTTGACTAATGGAATAGCAAAAGTGATGTATACCACATCTGAAAAGAAACTCCAAGAACTACCAGTAGTTTGGTCTCAGACTTTTCCTATGCCACAAAAAGCTCATGAGATAGGTTAATGGCATGCCTTGACCTTAATCTTAGAATGAAGACAAACATAGAATAGGAACAGAACTGCAGTTGACTTGCAGCAGACAAGTTACATGAGTAAGATATCAAATTTTTGTTGGAGTCACTGAGATTTTGATTTTTACTACAGCATCACCTGGCAATACTGACAAAATCAGTGCTTTTATCTATATATAAATGACTTTAAGGGCAGGAGATTGAAGCACCTCAACTATAGAAAAGAAAATGAATGAACTAAACATCCAAGTAATTTCCTGTTGGAGATTTTAAAGGTAAATGAGAACTCAAAAGTCGCATTCTGCTTTGTGCTTGAGTAAATCTGTGCTAGAGAAGGCATACAGATTTCATTAACATTTAAGTGCTGCTTATAGGAAAAAAAACTGCCTTGAATGGCTGAAACGCTAGAGGAGGAAAAATCAGCTAATCAACATCTGTCTATCATATGGCGTCGGTAAAGATAAGCACTGCCATATATTTGCTACACCTATTCTAGAGACAAAAACGGCAACAACACACCAAGGTAAACCTGCAGATTTATGTTCAGTGTTTCAACAAAGTAAAGATCTCAGTAGAGTCTAGAGAAAATTTATGCTCCCAAATAGGTTCCAAGATAATGACAGAAAAATTACCAGAGCTGTGTTAGTCAGCTTTTTGTTGCTGAGACCGAAATACCCAATAAGAACAATTTAGAGGAAGAAAAGTTTATTCTGGGCTCATGGTTTCCAAGGGCCAGTCCATCATTGACTGACTCCGTTGCTCTGGGCACACAGTGCTACAGAATATCGCAGCAGAAGGGCCTGATGCAGGAAAGCTGCTCGGCTTATGAAAGAAGAGAGAAGAAACAGAAAAGAGAAAGAGAGAGAGGAGCCAGGGATAGGATATAGTCCAGGATCTACTTCAAGTGACATACTTCTTCCAGCCATGCCCCAACTGCCTACAATTACCATCTCGTAGTTCTTTCAGAATATTAACCAGTCAAACGGATTCATCCACTAGTGAGGATGCAGCTCTCTCAGTCTGCTTCACCTCTAAACATTCCTATGTTGCCTAATATATGAGCTTTTCAAGGGATATTAAAGACCCAAACCATAACAAGGGGAGAGTAAGTTCTACTGACAAAGTTCTGTTTTCACTGTCATGCATTTTTATTATCTTTGCCAGATAGTCTATGATATTTACTAATGATAACCTGAATAAAATCCTTGGTTCCTACTTTGTCACTAGGAAGCTTTTCAGTCACTGATCTCTAAGGTATCTTTGTACCTCCATTTCACTTCATTCTAGAAACTAGAAGTGAAACATATTCAAAATTGACCTCTAAGGCAGGAATTGAAACTGCTCAGAGTTAAAAATATGATTACTCATTGTTTTTGTAAGCTCAAAAATGCAATATAACAGTCTCCTACGTCTCAGTGATTCATGAATGCTACATTTATGCATATTCATGAAAGAAGACCTAAAAGAGTACTTTCTCACTTTTTTTTCCTCTTTGATGTAGGCAGAACAGACACTGAAAGGACATCTAGTCCATCTGTCCAATTCTGAACACTCTTGAAATCAATATGATTGGCCCACAGGACTTATGTTTTCATGGTTTGTGATGTATTGAGAAACAATGATACAAAAAATCCTGGGGTCCTAAGCATTTCTATTCCAAATGTTCATTTATTTTAACAGTGTTCCATTTTCTCTATACAAAAAAATTAGTATTATACATTCAAATTTGGCTTGTTATTGGTATTTCATAAATTCAAGAGAACACATGATTTCATTAGTAAGTTGCTTTTATTTATCTTTAAGGAGTAAAACACAATGGATTTTTTGAGTACAGAAACATGCCTTTTAAATAATGTGATCATATAATTTATCATTTAAATTGGTAATCTTTCAGAGTAAAAGTGGGCCAGATGTATAATCATACTGGCTAAGGAAAAATATGAAATTTGAATGCTGAATCAAATTAATAGCACCAACTGGGGATGTAGCTCACTTGTAGAGTTTGCTTACTATGTGCAAGATCTGTGTTTGATACACAAAACAATTTAAAAAAAGTCAAACAAATTAATAGGCCATTTAACTTTGTAGAGAATTTTCTTTAATCATTTTCATGGTAAACTTTTTAAACTCAAACTCTCTCCATCCCTTATAGGCTAACAAAAGTTGGAGCTGTCTCAATGGCTTAGTCAGTTTGAGTATTGCCTGCTCTAAAACCTAATTACATGATCACGGAAAAGATATGCTATGAACTTTATGTACGTTATGTTATTTGATCCTTAATGCAAATTTATGAGAAAGTGTATCTCAGTTTTCCAGAACATAAAAATCACATCTCAGAGACATTAATTTTTCCAAGTTTATAAGGTAATGTGAAATGCGGCCTGATTCAAATCAAGTTCTATCTAGGTAGATAAAGATACTCTTTTTTTTTCCATGAAGCTCTTGAGAATTTTCCCCTTAGACCTAGCCTTCAGAAGGCTAGGTAGCAAAAGTCAGGAAAATCTTTCCTCCCACAGGAAAGACGAGAGATAGCAAGCTTTCCCGTTACAAGGTATGTCACCCATTTTTGTTCAATAGCTATGAGGATCTTATTTGGTCCTCCAAGAGATGCAAAATGCTCACCCTTATAAGACACTAAATGCTGAATTGGGAGATAATGATAATACTAATTATCTCAACAAAAATCCAGTATGAACTAGTGGAAATTGAATTTATACTTATATAATTTGGGTCTGAAACATACTATGTGACATTTGGAAAGTTGTTCTGCTTCTCAGAATCCTAGTCTCCTCTTCTGATGGTTTTTATCGTTAAGTAATTGAAAGAATGATAATATTGATTTATTCATTTATTACTAATGAGGATTGAACTCAAGGACATTTTACCATTGAGTTGTGTACTTAATCTTTTCTTTTTTTTCTATTTGAGACAAGGTCTCACTAAGTCACTAATGCTGGCTTTGAACTTGCAATTCTTCTGCATAAGCCTCTCTCATCAGTGGGATTGCAGGCCTATGTCACTGCACCCAGCTGACAATAAATTGGATAAGTTATGTAATGGAACATTACAGAGTTCCTAGGACTACTAAGGTCATATATTGGTTTTATCTCCTCCATCCATCCCCTGATAACACTGAAAAACTTCAACACAGATAATGGTAACAGTAAGAAATTTCAAAAAGATCTGGGTTTAAGTCTTACCTCTGCTATTTATTAACTTTTTATTCTTGAGATAATCACTGAGGCTCAATTTTCTCTTCTTTAAGTATAGAAATTGCAATAATAGGTGCCCATAATATCTTTCAGGATCATTGTATGAAATGAGTGTAAAAGTTCTTTGTAAGTGGTGACTTTCAAAAATAGTTATTATGATGTTGCTCACCGTCTTCTCCAACATAAACGGTTAGTGATTAGGGGGATACCCGTGCAGGTAACAGGTATGAACACCAGATCTGAAGCAAAGGTGACAGAGCTGATCTTTGGACATTACTTTGTTCACCTCTGGAACAGAATATAGTAGACAACAGAGGAATGATAAAATATAACGTTGAAAGGCAGGTCCAAACCTAGATCTTGGGAGCCTTTTGAACACCAAGAAATATGCACAGCATTTTAAATACTGAAGATATTTAACTAGAATGATCATCTGAACTGTGTTGTAATTTAAGAAATATTGATATGAAGAAGTGTGTACAACTGATGATGCTTTGCCAGGTAGTATGTTCCCTGAAAATTGTGGAATCAGAATGAACCCAATTTGCAGTCTAACTCAGCAGGTATTTTACATACATGTTTTAAGAATTTGATTAAACCTTAAAGTGTTGTTATTATTTCCTTCCTCTCTTCCTCTCTTTTCCTTCCCTCTCTCCATCTTTCCTCCCTGTCTCCCTCCCTCCCTCCTTTTCTCTCTTTCTTTCTTTCATGGTGCTAGTGATTGGACCCAAGGCCTTGAGCATGCTAGGGAAGCACTATGCTAGTGTGGTACATCCCCAGACCCTTTGTTTGTTTGTTTGTTTTTATTTTGAGGTAAGGTATTAAGTTGCTGAATTGACCTTGAACTTGTGATCCTTCTGCCTCAGCATCCCATGTTCCTGGGATTACAGGGATGTATCCACTATGCCCTATTTTTTTTTTAAAGACCTCTCTAAAAACTTTTGGGGCAATGGAATTAATCTGCATTGTACCATGGCAGTAAATGTACAATTCCATGCATTTGTCAGAACACACAAATAAATACACAAAAGGTGGACTTTATTGTGTAAAGAGTATCAGGGAAAATAAAGATAGAATTCAGACTCCAACAAACATGTCTAACTCTATAACAAATGAATCACATGGCCACACTGAAATGAGGGAGGAAGAAAGGAGCTGATCTAAGTGACTTTGTAAAATGTCTTTTGATTTGATACTGTCAACCTAAAGATTAAAAAATAATGCATCACAGGTGGTGAATTTATTTTTCAAAAGATTATGGCTAGCAATTTTGAAACTAATATGATATGTATAAAAGGATTGAACTAATAAGTAAATATATTATAGATGATGAAAAATGGCTTTCCCACTCTCTTTAAAAGAAATTACAAATAACAAATGGCACATGCTAGAATGAACCAGGGGGTGCTTGACTGAAGTTCAAGATGTCATTTTGAATATATTGACTCATGTACTCATGGGTATTTATTTTATTATTTGAGTTATAGTAAATATTATCAATACTTGCTTTGTAACTCAGCTCAGTTTTAACCATTTGCAACTCTTTCAAGTTTTTTCTGATTTGAGTCTTTTTGAATATCCATAGATGACCAACTCCATTGCTCTGGGCCCACGGTGAGGCAGAACATCGTATAGAAAGGACATGGTGGAGGGGAGCTGCTCCCCTCATGGCAGCCGGGAAGGAGACGGGGGGAGTAGGGAAGGAGAGTCACAGGAAGTTCAACCCTTCTAGGTCACACTCCCAAGGACCTACCTCTCATACCAAGACCTACCTTCCTATAGTTACTTTCTAGTTAGTCCATTCAAATAAGGATGGACTGCCCAGATATCAGCTCTCACAATCCAACTGTTTCACCTCTCAACATTTCTGTATTAACAGAACTTTGTGGGGACACCTCATACCCAAACCATAACATTTTGCATCCATTCACTTATTTGTCTATTTTTTATGTCATTCTTACATCTTGGCACCACAAGTTACTCTAGGCTTATATTGGATTTTCCCTGCTTAGCTCCAGAATTAGCAGTTTCAGAATGAGGCACGTCATCAAGGATTCCTGGCTCTTATTGGAAAATGATATCAGGATTGGATGCTAGGAGTACTTGTTGCCACAGGGGTCAGAGTACTTCTAGATTTCTCAACAGATAGGGTTAAGGAAGATGTGTATTCATAAACACATATCTATGTTTATCTCCATATTATGATTCATGAAAAGAATCTAAATTTAGGGACATTCTGCTAAACTCCAACCAGTGCTCTTCAAACTTTCAAAGGTATAAAAATTGCTGAAGAAGTATCACAGATAAGAGGAGTCTCCAGACATAGGAACTAATATGATAAATTGCAATAGATCCTGGAATACAAAAAGAACATTTGTTGGAACACTGGGAAAATCTGAAAATAACCTGTAGGTTAGTTAATGATATTGTACCAAAGTTAATTCGTTTGAAATGATAATTATATTGATTACTAATACTTTGTATTTGCTAAATGTTTCATGGTGATATAAGATTTTAAACTTAGAGGAAACTGTGAAGAGATTCTCTGTTCTCATCACTTGCAACTCCTCTCTAAGTTTACCACTGTTTTAAAGTATAAAGTTAAAGAACAAGCTGTTGACATAAAGTCTTGCCTTGTTAAAGTGAGCAACTTAAATTAATCCAATTGAATTAAACAAATTTACTAGAAATATTTCATCAGAATTTGACTTTCTTCTCACTTTGATATATTTCCTTCAAGTGTATGATGTACATTGTAACATTTGTTGCATTCTGTACTTGACCTCTTGCCTTTCCCATACTATCTCTGTCATAAGCTAGCACTTTTCTGAAACAGAACCAAATTTCCCAGGCTTCACCATACTCAAATATTGCCAATTCTGAGTCCTCACAGGCCAACTCAGAATTTATGGCCCTATTACCTTCACAACTCTCCACAATTCCCTCCAATTATTTTGTTTTCCTTTTTAAATTTTTCACATGCACCCCACCAGAAACATTTGTGTTCCAAAAAGAAATGTGGGAAATGAATTATACATTCCTTAAAGGACTAATTATTTAATAGTCTTTAAGCGACTAATTGTTTTATTTTTATTTTTAAAGAGAAAGGTCAGTGAGAGAGAAAGAGAGAATCAATTTTATCTAGTTTTTTTTT
>PVKS010042051.1:0-15664 GCA_004027875.1 Aplodontia rufa
CTACCTGGTCGTCGCCTTGGCGTCGGTGTCGTCGCTCTTCCTCTTTTCTGTGCTGGTGTTCGTGGCGGTGCGGCTGTGCAGGAGGAGCAGGGCGGCTTCTCTGGGTGTCTGCTCAGTGCCTGAGGGCCCCTTTCCTGGCCACCTGGTGGATGTCAGTGGTACTGGGACCTTGTCCCACAGCTACCAGTATGAGGTGTGTTTGACAGGAGACCCTGGGACTAATGACTTCAAGTTCCTTAAGCCCATATTCTCCAATCCACCTCCCCAGAGCGCTAGAGGGGAAATACAGTGAAAGGTTACCTTGTGCAATACGTTTGGATTCCATTAGACATCTGCTTATGTGCTGTGTTTTCTACCATTACCCCTCATTTATCCAGTTTGGGCAGGTCATGGAGAAAAATTTTACCTTCAGATAGAGCTTTGATTTCCGTTCTGTA
The DNA here is from genome assembly GCA_004027875.1 of Aplodontia rufa. Taxonomy (NCBI): domain Eukaryota; kingdom Metazoa; phylum Chordata; class Mammalia; order Rodentia; family Aplodontiidae; genus Aplodontia; species Aplodontia rufa. Next base: position 438 of record PVKS010042051.1, read on the forward strand.
ATGGATTTGTTCACTTAAGTGTATCATGTCCTAATTTGGGAAAGTGAATTTTACTTCATTTCACTTATTCACTGTCATTCCAAATTCATGTGTGGGGTTGATTTTCCTGAGATTAATTTGCTCTCCTTTTAGGGATTTGTCACAATAAACTGTCTTAATTCAACAGTTAGTTATATTTTCCATTTGTCCAACTCATTGTTTCATCCCCATCAAAGAATTTTTATGCTAATTTGAAAAAAAAGTTTTACCTCTTTTTATTCATTTTGTTTTCTAATTACATGTGATAACAACTCCAGTATGTGAGACAATATAGTAAAATGCAACAATATTTACCCTACTTTTCCAGTCCTAAAACTCATTGACTAACACTTTTTGAACAAACTTTGTAATTGAAGCATAGTATACTTAAAGGTGGACTTCTCCAGCTCAGGAGACTGAGAGAGGAGGATTGCAAGTCCACAGCCAGTCTCAGCAACTTAGTGAGACACTGTCTCAGATTAAAAAAAGAAAGAAAGAAAGAAAAGGGGCTAGGCTCAGCAGTTAAGTGCTCCTGGGTTCAGTACTGGTGAAAAAAAAAGAAGTGGACTTAGTACTTTAGCTGTTTGTATTCCCACATAGCAAACTTAAGTGGCACCAGCAACTTGAGAAAATGAAAATTTGAATTGCACTCTGTTCAACTTACTTAAAATCACTGCTAACCCAAGTGTAACCAATCTGCTGAACTCCCATAACATAGTTTAATTTTGCCTGCTTTGAATTTATATAAATGGATAATGGAGTATGAACTGCTTTGTGTCTAGTTGCTTTCACTCAATATTTAATGAAATGTATTCCTAATGTTGCTTATAATTTTTTCCTTCTCATTGCTATATTGTACTTCACTATATTTATATAGCAAAATTTATTAACTATAAAGGGATCTATGGGTTTGTACAAGGTTTGACTGTTATAACACTGCTCTGAACATTCTTGTAAACTTCTTATTTTTTTAGAAAGACAGTGAGAGAAAAAATCAATTTTATTTACTTTTTCGTGTGGCTTTCCTTGTTCCCACATTTTGTTGTGTACGTGATGCTGGGGTTCAAACCCATGTCCTCATGCATGCCACCAGGCAAGTGCTGTAACCTCTGAGCCACTGCTCCACCCTTCTTGTACATCTTTGATGAGTATATGCAGTTCTGTTTGATAAGTACACCAAGCAATGGAATTACTGCTCATTTAGTAAGTACATGTTCTCTACTAGCAAGCACTTTTAAACCTTTTATTAGATACTATTATTATAGTTACTTCCGTCTAATTAATATGTTTATAATTGTCATGGGCTGAACTGAGCTTCCATCCCTGCCAGTTTCTTATATTGAAACCTGATACTCTACTATCTCAGAATGTGACCATGTCAGAGATAGGGCTCATAAAGAGTGGAATTACATTAATACTGGATGGTTTCTGTATACCTTTAACTGGTATACCAATCCATGCTGTTGTATTTGTTATGACAACCCTACAAACCATATTAGTAAGTAATTTTTCAGACAATATTTAGACAGTTTCCTATTATGGTTGCTGGGGCCTGAACTTAAAATATAACTTATTTGTTCTTCACATAGAGCTATATCACTACTTTGAGTACTTCTCTGGTCAAGTTGAAACCTCCATTTATCACTCTGTTAATAATTGCTTCACTGATTTTTGTATGAATAAAATGAAGGCATCCTTATTCTTCCTTTTGCAGTTTTCTCCCTTCGCACTTTCCAACATCCCCCAAAAACCTTCACCCACGTCTCATCCATAGATATTTTAGAACCTTAAAATACATATTTGAAATTTAGTTTTAATAATATAAATTGTTAATTCTCTACAACCAGAGGTCTACAGGAACATACTATATCAAAACAAAACTGGGGTTTCTGGCTCACTATAATAAGGACTGTAGACAATGGGAAACCATGGATCACCTTAGTAACAGGTTAATTTCTTACTATTTATAAAGGAGTTACAGATTCTGGGTTTGTTACAGCCAATTTTGCACAGGGTTTAATGAAGTATGGGGTTAGCTCTGGACTGGATGCTTTCAGGAAATAGAATAAACTCCATAATTAGGTTTCTTAGTGAATTTTATTGAGGAAGTGGAAAGATCTAAAAGATATGAAAGTACAATTGGTGGAGAAGCAGCATTCACTCATGTTTTAAAGGCAGTTGGGGTCTTTGGTCATTGTTTTGGTTTCAGCAATATTCTTATTTTTGTCTGTGCTTAACCATGAAGTCATCATTTTATTTCAGTCTTGTTCAATCAGTCACAAAGGTCTCTGCTGATGTTGGTGTTGGGTTAGATTGTTCATGTTCAGTAGGAGATCATGACCTACCTGAGAGCATGGGACAGTTCCTCATTATTAGAGGTTGATTCTCTCTCAAAATACAGTTCATTATGCAGCCATATTAGTTAAGAGATTAATCATACCTGCTTTCACACTTCCCGTGCCATTGAAAACAATGTTCTTTAAAGCAAGATCAAATGAATTCACTGTTTAACTCCAGGAGTTGACTTTATCTCATCTTCACATTTTAAAAAAATCTCAACCATTTTCAAAATCTCAGCTTCCCACATTCCCTACCTGGAGCTCTCTGTGTTCATGCTTGCATTAGAATCAAATGGCCATCTTGTCTTCATCCTTGCCTAGTTGAGTTCATTGTGTGATAGGTCCCTCAAATCCTTTCTTTTTTATTCTCTCCCTTTGCTATAGCACATCCTCAAATAGCATCCTAAAAGAGTAGAACAGAAAGAAACTTACTATAGTGTTTTTACATGCCTGAAAATGTAGTTTTACCTCATGCTTGATTGATGGTTCAGCAAGACTGAGAATCCTTGCTCTGAAATTTAAAATCATTAATCTATTGATTTTTAATCCAGAACTTTAACCCAATCTGATTTTTGATCATTTTTATTCTTTCATTTATATAAAATATAAATTATATGCATATTCAATATAATACATAAAAATTTCTATCTCCCTTCCCTCTCAAATTTTCGAATTTTTCTCTTTTAGGTGATTTAAATTTCATAATAATGTCATGATTTTATTAGTTTGTCTTTGTGGACAGACTTTTTGGTGTGCTGTGAAGAATGGGCAAGGAGCTCTTTTCAGGAAGTGGTCCTTGAAATGCCCAATGCAAAATACTCCAATCTGGAATTCCAAAATCTCCACAAAGTATATATAGAAATTTACCTTAAGATTTTTGAGGGAAGGTCTTGAGGAGAAATGATAATTATTAAACATTATTATATATTATTTATGTATGCCATAAATACTTCCTATGTATTTAAAAATTCATATATAATATTTACTTAAAAATTCATATATAATATTTAATCCTTAAAATAATGGTTAAATTGGTAGTCCTATTTCAGAGATGAACAAACTGGGACATACACAGCTAAAGTAATCTGGCAAACATCAGTGTCATAGTTGAGGCTGATATACTCAACTACCATTACAAACAGCTGAAATTTATTCTTCAAAGTTCTGGAGGCTGAAAGTCTGAGCATAAGGTTTCAGTGTGGCTGTGTCTGTTGAGGGCCCTCTTCCAGACTATATGATGCTAATTTCTCATTGTAGCCTTACATGCCAGAACAAGTGTGAGAGCACTCTCTGGGATCCCTTTTATAAGGGCACCAATACCATTCCTAAGTGCTCTACACACATTATCTAATTACTTCCCAAATTCAAATCCAGGTAAAACAATTTCAGAGAAATAGCTTCCTTCCTTGTTTTTCCTACTTGGAAATCTATTAAAATTTCAAAAAAGTGTACATAATGTATTTATTCAATTTAAAATAGGTAACAGTAAAATGATCATCCATGTACCCACTAAAGAATTAGAACAATGCCAAAACTCTAGAAATCCCTTTTGCCTCCATCATAACATCTTTTATTCCCATGGAAAAAATCTCATGTCCTAAATTTTAAATTATTTGTTGTTCTTTATAACCACAACAGATATGCATAAGTTCTTCAGAGATATGTTGGTTACTTTTCTCTGTGTTTGCCATTTATATGAATGAATTAATGTGGTGTAGATCATCTGTGAGTTGAGGTTACTTTTTAAAATCATGATATTGAATTTATCCATGTTAATGCAGTGTTCACTGCTTTATAGTATTCCATTGAATAAATGCACTCTTACTTTTTAATTCATTTTTTAAAGAGAGAGGGACAGTGCAAGAGTGAGAGAGAGACACACACATAGAGAATCAATTTTTTAAATTTATTTTTTCATGTGGCTTTCGTTGCTCTGACTCTCAGCTGTGTACGTGGTACTGGAATTCCTCGCACAAGCCAGGCAAGCACTGTAACCGCTGATTAACTGCCAAACCACCAGTAGCCCCCTTTTAAATTCATTTTACTCTTGACCTTTTAGTTGCTATGAATGGCCACTATGAATAAGGATGATATAAGTATTCTTGAAACTAACTCATCATGCACTTTTAAACAAGAGGTCCTTTTGGTCACATGCACATCAAGGAAGGGTCATGTCAAGAATCAGGAAGATATCAAATTGAATGTAACAGACAATTAACAGATACCCCACCACCAAGATGACAGAGATGTTAGAATTATCTGAAACAGACTTCATGATGTGCTTCAATAAGCAATTGTGAACATAGTTGAAACAAATGGAAAAATAAAGAATTTCAATACAGGAAAGTAAAATTTCACCAAAAAGAGGAGATGTATGGGAATGCCTGTGGAAAATTTAGAAAGTATACAATAATTGAAGTAAAAACCTCTATGGATAGGAACAAGAGCAAAATGGAAAGGAAAAAGAATGAATCAGTGAGCTAGAAGATAGAACAATGGAACTCACCTAATCTGAATAACAGAGAAAATAGACTGCACAAAAAAAAACAGTCTTAAGAAACTGTGGGACAGTAATAAAAGATGGAACATTTGTGTCATTGAAATCCCAAGAGAGAAGAGTGATATTGAAAAGAAATGGTGGCTGAAAATTTTCCAAATATGCAAAACAGAAACTCAGAGAATCAAAACTCCAAATGAATCCTAAACCGGATAAACCAAAGAAATCCATGGTCAAGTATCTGAAAAACAAAAACAAGGGAAAGACCTTGAAAGTAGTAAGAGAAAAATTATACCTTAGCTCTAAGACAATAACAATTTGAATGCCAGTAGATTTCCCCTCAGAAACCATAGAAATTAGCCCACATGGTGGTGCACTCTTTTTTTAATTTTTTAATTGATTAAAGTTGTACATAATGATGGGATTTGCTGTTACATATTCATGCATGCACACAATCCAACAATATAAACTGGCCAATATCTTACCAGAGCTTGTCCCCTTCTTCCTCCTGTCTCATGACTCCTTTCTTCTGCATTTCTTCCCTTCCATCCCTTTTCTCCCTCCTGACCCTTCTCCCCACACTGCTTCTCTTTGCTCTACTCTACTAGACTTCCTTTAGTTTGTCTGTTAGTTATTTCAATGATTCTTTATTTAATCCTATCTTTCCCTCTCCCTTTCCTTTAGTTCACTCTAGCTTCCACAAATGAGAGAAAACATATGACTTTTGAGTTTCTGAGTCTGGTACTTCCACTTAGCATCCTATTCTTCATTTTTCATCCATTTGCCAGTGAATGTCATAGTTTCATTCTTTCTTATACCAAGTAGAAATTCATTGTGTGTATATACCACAATTTATTAATCCATTCATCTTGTGATGGGCTAACAGAACTGAAAAGAGAAATAGACAAATCTACCATTATAGTTGGAGATTTCAGTGGCCTTCTCTCAACATCTAATGAATGAACCAGGCAGATAATCAGCAGAGGTGCAGAATTCACAGTAACATCTCATCTCTATAAACTATTCCATCTAACAACCCCATAATGCAACTTCTTTGCAAATGCTCACAGAACAAAGACACGATAGACCACATCCTGGGTCATAAAACAAAGTCAGCCAATTTGAAAGTGAAATCAGACACAGTGGGTTCTCCAACCACAGTGGAGTGAAACCAAAAACCAATAAAGGAAAGATAAAAGAAAACATTCACTTGGAAACTTCACAACATACTTCTAAATAATCCAAGAAGCAAATTGGTCTCGAGTGACATTTAAAAGCACACTAAGTTGAATGGAGAATACAAGTACAGCATAGCAAAAATGTGGAAGACACAGCTAAAGCTAGTAGTGCTAATAAGGAATTGTGTAGTATTAAATGAATAAACACATTAGAAAAGAAAGTCTCAAATCCATTTTGCCAGTTCCAGCTTCCATCTCAAGGATCTACAAAAAGAAGAAAAATGGAGCCAAAGCAAGCAGAAAGAAAATAATAAGAGTAACAGTAGTCAAGGAAATTTGATGAAAAATAATAGAGAAAATAAATGAAACAAAGTACTGAATCTTTAAAAAAAACTATAAAATTGATACTGCTTTAGCAACACTTACCAAAAAAATCTTACCCAATGTTTTGAGTTTTTAGGTGTGATTTAGTATCAAAATCTTTTATATTTTCAATTTTTCTGCATTATATCTCATAACTGAGAGGTTTATTTTTGCAATTGCTTACCTGTCAACTCCTTTTCCTGAAATGATGTGTTTTTCTTTGTGTGTAAGTAAATCAGTGTTGTGAGAGATTCAGTTCATCCCTGAAGGTGTTAGTCTTTCACTTTTGATAAGCTTGAAGAATATTTTAAAGTTGTAGTGTGATCAAAGGAATGCAAATTTTTGAAGCAAAAAAATGGAAATGAACTTGATCAGCTATGCAATAATTATAAGTTAACTAAGTGAAATTTAGTTGAATATATTTTACAAGGTGTTATCAATTAAAGCACTATTTCTGGAAACTGGTCATAATCCAGTTAAACTGTTGTTAGAAATAGCTATCATTTTATTTTTTTATTTTTGGTTCTATAACCAGTATTTTTTATTGAGAAATTTAATTTTTAAACAACCAAACAAGTTTTTAACAAGATAATATAAAATGTATATATATTCTGAAGATTAGATTTACCCCCAAGAGTGCCCTTCCCAATTACCCACCCTTATCCCTTTAATTTAGTATACATAAGCTTAAAGAGCATGGGGCATGGTGATATTGTCTGCCTTTCCATGATTGTGAAAAGAAGTCCAAGGTTCTGATTTCCAATTTTAAAAATTAAGTGGAAATATGATTTAAGATTATTCTCAATGAATGAAGGGAATATTCTGTATCCTGAAAGAGGTGTAAGTTATACAGATGTATTCACTGTTAAAATGGTTGTTAAGGGGTGGGGATGTCACTCAGAGGTAGGGTGCTTAGCTAGAATGCTCAAGGCCTTGGTTTTGAATCCCCCACATTGCAAAATATATAAATAGATTAATAAATAAAAAGGGATAGTTAAGTTACATGCATTTTACTTTTTGTAAACATCTCAAGAAAAGAACTATACAAAAGTTTGAACTATATAAAAAACATTTGGTGGAGGCAGAATAAGGTAAAGTTAAAAAAGAACAATGTTGTGAAAGTGGGTGCTGTGTGCGCAGAGGTTTATTCTGTTTACTTTGTATATGCTGGACATTTTCCATAATAAAATATTTTAAATTATTAATTTTGAGAGCATATTTATGGAAGCAAAGTCAATTCAACTCTACACAAGTGAATCAAATAAAAGCAAAAGAGTGAAGCAGATAAGCATTCTCTTGCAAGAATGTAATATAATCCACATTCTATTCAAAGGCAGTTTCTTGACATATTCAACTGATACGTTCTTATCATAGCTCCCAGTGTTCTCAAAGACATTTTAATGATGTAAATTGAGTTTGATATGTGTTGAACTGTTGATAAAATTTGCTTTAAAATGAGAAATAGGGGCTGGAGCAGTGGCTCAGCAGTCACGGCGCTTGCCTGGCATGCACAAGTACGCGAGTTCAAACCCCAGCACCACGTACACAACAAGTCTCAGAGCAATAAAAACCATGTGAAAAGTGAAATAAAAAACTGATTCTCTCTCTCTCTCTCTCTCTCTCTCTCACTCACTGTCCCCTCTTTCTAAAAAAATAAATAAAATAAAATGAGAAATAATTCACAATTTATATCTGGAGGATGCCTAGTGATGCTACAGGCACAGAGATTGAAGAAAGGACTCTAGAAGATAGAGATATCATTAAGTCTCAAGAAGAACTAAGAATTCCCACCCAGATAGATGAATTTAGAAATGAGCTAGAAATGTTCAGAGAATAAGCCAAATCCACCCAAGATCTTCACGACTGTCAGTTTTACTTGATCTGTCCATTTTGTTGTTCATATCCTCAAGGAACAGTCCTTCCTCAGAAAATTACCAAGTCAACCCTGGAGTTTAGTTACCTTGATATTCTCTATCTCTCTGGCTGCATAGTTCTGGTGATTAACTATAAAATGATCTCAGCTGTTCAGAGTTTACATTTTATTTTACTAACTTATGTTACCTAGAGTTAAAGTGATTTTTAATCCCCATTTTAATCTTTCATTGTTTTGGCTTTTATGTGAAGTGAGTTTTCTTGAATACAATGGATTTCACCTCTAAATAAATATAAAATCCATTAAAATGAATTATGTGTGGCATATGTTGTGTTCCACATGTGCACTTAAAGACATCCACATTGTTCCATATTTAGAAAAACATATTCAAATTTATCTGAATAGAAAATGACATAATCATGATGCTGTAGTCTAGGTATTCGCTCAAATGTAAATCACTTTTCTATACCACTTTATTGACCTGTAGTTTAGGACCAAGAATTGTGCTTACTGTGGGAGGATGGCAGAAGTGTCTTGAATGTCTTTTTTGTGTTCTTACAACAGAATAGTATATTTGGACATTAATTAATACAAGAAGTAAATTTGGCCAAAATGTAGAATAAAATCACAAGCCTCTTAAAACCATGACCAATTCAATCCATATAGAAATGACATGAAATCCTGAAATGCTTATGAAAAACATTTGATTACCCCTAGTTCCTCTTTTAAATTATTGAATATGCTTAAATACCTCTCTCGTAAGTACCTCTTGGCCTAAATTTTCCTCCTAACAGCCTAAATTTTCCCTTTAATGTGCAGAAATAACCACATAACAAAGTAAGACTTTTGGTCATGCCATTTGTGAGAATCATGATTTAGAGAATTTGTTGTTTACTTCACCATTAGTGTTTTTAGTCATCTTTTAATTATGTTTTGTATAATATGTTGGTGTGTTTGTCAAGACAATAATGACTCAATATTTGACTTACAAATTTATACTGCTCATCAGAGATAAATGGTACTCCTAAAGAAACACACACACATACACACACACAATTCTACTATTTCATTAATCTCTCTTTCAACAATTTGTATTTGATATCTCTCTCTCTCTCCTTTTCCTCTTTAAGAACAGAAACAACCCTTAAGTCAGCATGAAATTCTAAAAAACGCTCATTAAAAAAAAAAGACTTTAAAAGTGTGGGTTTAAGGGGCTGGAGCGGTGGCTCAGAGGTTATGGCACTTGCCTGGCATGTGCAAGTACATGGGTTGAAACCCTAGCACCCATGTACACAACTAAGTGTCAAGAGCAACGAAAGCCATGTGGGAAACTCAGTAAAAAATTGATTTTCTCTGTCTCTCCCCCACCCTTTCTCTCTCTCACACTGTCCTTCTCTCTTAAAAAAAAGTATGGGTTTAGTATTTTTAACTTTAGGACCTACTTACATTCAAATTTCTTCTAAAAGATTTTTACCTGTTCTGTAATGATGTTTAAAGTTCTTGCCTACATATTATCAGAGAAAAATTAAAGCTGCTACTTAAGTTTCTGAGTACTATTCCATCTCTCTTTGTATATTTAAAAATGAGGAAAACATTTTAAAGATCATGCTTTTAGTTCTGGCAACCAATTACATAAGTAGTCATAACACTCTTTCAGAATGGGTAATACACCTTATCTGACTGGGATGGAATAGTTTTTAGGTGACCATTCTTTATACCACCAGATTTTCTTTCATGCAGATACAAAATAATAGATTTTTTCCTGACAAGTTTCACCATTTGGGGGAATAATCTATGATAAAAATATGCTAAACCATCTTGCCATCTTTGTTGGAACATGGCAACATTTAAGATTTGTAGATAGGTATTTTATTTAATATTTATGGCTATGGGTGATTCGTTATATATGCCATTTTAATTTTTCTCACCAGATTAATGGTCTCAAGGAAAACATTGAGTATTCATTTCCCTTCCAATATCTAAGGTGAATAAGTATCTCTCTTTGCTGGTAACTGTCTCTAAAGGGAGATTAAAACATTTTAAAGGTTCTAATAAGAATTAAAAACTTGAATACAAATATATTTCACCTATAACACCTATGTACCTAAGGCATGGCTTAAGTTTGGATCTACTCTAATTTATCTGAAGAGTTATTTTTCACCTCTCCAGTTCTACTCGGGCATGTAAGATTCTAGAACCACTCTCTAAAAATTCAAATTCTGACTCTGCTATTTCAACATGGCTTATGACTTTGGAAAGATTATTCAAATTCTCTGTGCCTCAGTTTCTTCATCTAAAAATATGGCTAATAAAAGTGCCAATCTTGTAGGGTTGTTTGAGAGACACAATGAGTAACATATAAAATTCTTGGAGTATTATCTGCCTTATAGTAGCATACAATGTTGGCATTATTTAGGTTTCATTTGCTTTTAGATTGCAAAAGAACTTAGAAGAACTAACTTGCAACACTGTGTATGTGATCATGGAGGAATAAGAATACAGAGCATAGTCTGAATTTGGTTCTGAAATCTTTGACTTGACTTTAACTAGAATCTGGCTACTGTATTTGAAAAATTTTTCTCTTTGTTTTACCCAAGAGATTTATTTTTCCACTTATGCCAAAATAATATTCTTGTGAATATCACCATTATGTATATCAACAAGACACGAACTTAAAAAGCTGTTAGTAAATAGCAGAAAGTTGAATAGACTAGAGGAAAAGAAACAAGGGGAGGGAGAAGGGAAGGAAAAGGGGAAGCACTGGGGACTCAATTAGAGAGAATTATATGCCATGCATTTATGATTTTGTCAAAATGAAACCTAATGTTATGTATAACTATTATGAACCAATAAAATGGAAAAATATTCTTTGTTTTTATTCTTCTCAATGTGTGTGATTTTTATTAATTTTATTTAATATTGAAGCATATTATAGCCCCTCTGATTTAGCTTAAATGTCAAAGTAAATTCTAAGGTGTTATTATCCTATTACCAATGCTATATCCTTAGGATAATTAATTAATAGAAATAGAATCTAAACAAATTTGAGTAATGCTTAGCATGTGTTGTAGTCTAATCTCTCAGATTTCTGTATTATTTCAGATATTCATGGATGAATTATGATATGACAATAATCTGCTTACATAGAAGGAAACAATTATTTGGATCAATTTATTTATTTGGCTTTTACTTAATGACTACTATAATCTAATGCTTTCAAAAATAATTTTAATAATACTTCAGTCATCCATTTACCTTCAAAGGCTGCAATATCATTGTTTCTAGTGGCTATGGAAGAAATTATGTTTAGTAAAATCAGCTTAACCCAGAGAACCAAAGTTTGAATGTCTCCACTCATCTGTGGAGGTTGGAACGAGACCCTGGCCATTCAGAAAGGTGGTCTATTATCATGTGTTAAATCCAGATAAGGTCTAATGTTATACAGCCTAATACTTTTTTAGAGATATTGTGGGTAAGGGAAGAGAGGGATAGCGGTGGGAAATTCGGGGGGCACTCCTGGGGGTAAATCTAGTATCCAGAAACTATACACATTTTATATTATTTTGTTAAAAATTTGTATGGTTGTTCAGAAATAAAAATTAAAATAAAAATAATACTTTAGTCACTAAGAGAACCTGAGATTATTGATATGCATTAAAATAATTCATTTAACATGAATTGTAAACTACAACTAAATTAACTGAATAATTAAATGAAATAAGATATTTAAGTGGAGGAAATTCTATATGTGGCAAGATAAAAGTTACTCCATCCAATATACCAATTTTAACCAGTAAGCTGGTTAACTGTGTCTCCATGGTGCCAGTACATTTTTATTGTATCAGAATAATCATAAAGCTACACACTGTGATGAAATACACTTTATACACAAGTCTCTTTACTACTTCCACTGATAGGAATAGACAATCTCTTTGTTTTTCCCTGATTAGATTATGTAAGAGGGAACTGGAGTTCTTTGAAGTTCCAATTATAAGTGTGTGAGGAGAATGAAATACCCTCTTACTCTCTGCTCACAATGTTTTAAATCAGTGCTTCTTTCCCCCAACATCAGCTGGTCAAGGAATATGATACCGACAATACAAAGCGAGATTGTAGTAGCAGGCATACTCATAAAACATATTACATCTATCTAGCTAAGTACAGATTAATGCCAATATCTTAACAAAATTCTATGATTTCTATTTTTTATTTGATTTTTGTCTTGGTAATAACCAAGTACAATAATCAAGTCCTGTGTTCTTTGAGCTTCAATTTCCCATCTATAAAACTCCATTCAATTCCGCTCCTGTTCAGTCTGTGCTGTGGTTCTAATACTTTTTGTCTAACATCTATATAATGTGGTTTTTTTTAAAGAGAGAGGGACAGTGAGAGAGACAGAGAAAGAGAGAAACAACTTTATTTAGTTTTTCACATGGCCTTTGTTGCTCCAACACTCAGTTGTGTACGTGGTGCTGGGGTTTGAACCTGGGTCCTCGTGCTTGCCAGGCAAGCGCCGAAACCGCTGAGCCACCGCTCCAGCCCTATATAATGTGGTTTAACACTGTAAATGACTTAATACAAAACAAGGTAACTCGTTATTTAATTACATTATTATTTGCACACCAGAGGGGAAAGAATAGAACCTATTCTTTGTAAATTTAGACCACCTGATACAGAAGTTTATGAACATTTGCACTGCCATAAAGCCATCAATTCTTTAAAATGAACAAATATAACTATAATGAATTAAAGAAAAGTTTTATGAGAACTTATCTCCCCTGGTTAAAATACCCAAAGGCAAAATGAATTTTGTTGTAGTTCCACTGATTAAGATAAGGAGAGACCGAGATATCCTCTTGAGTTCTGCTAATGTTATTCTAGTTTGTACACTGGGATAACATACAATTAAAAAACTTAAGGCAACCCCAATGCTTGCAAAAACTATTATACAAATTTTAAAATGACTTTCTCTTGGAAATATCCAAAAGGTGCTTTGACTTCAAACTATTTTATTAGTTTATCATTCAAGACGCAGGGTGGCGCTGCAGGCTAAGATTTTGAATACAGAGCCCTAAAAACCTCCGGTATTCTTTTGTGTTTCGAGAAGCCATAAAAGACACAAGGAGCATTGCAAGTAATACGGGCTTATCAACGCATGTGGGCAAGGAGTACAAAATTAATTTAGAGTTAAAAGCAACCTTATGAGGATTCCTCCAAAGAAGAAATTATTAAACATCTCAACTTTCTGTGGTGATTGCAAAAGGGATTGGATATAAGCACCAAGAAGACATGGAGAAGCCAGAGAGAATTCAACCAAACAGGCAAGTGATGGTTCTTATTTTTATAGTGTTCTTGTATCGGGTTCGCCCAGAGCCTCTTCGTTATTCTGTACAGGAGGAAACAGAGAGTGGCTCCTTTGTAGCCCATCTGACCAAGGACCTGGGCCTCGGAACTGGGGAACTGGCAGCCAGGTCACCCTCTGTTGTGTCTGACGATTACAAGCAGCATTTGCTGTTGGATTCTCACACTGGAGATTTGCTTTTAAGGGAGAAACTAGACCGGGAGGAGCTGTGTGGCCCTATTGAACAGTGTGTACTGCATTTCCAAGTGTTCCTGGAAATGCCAATGCAATTTTTTCAAGGGGAATTATGGATCCAGGACATAAATGACCACGCTCCAGTATTCCCCGATAGGGAGATGCTCTTGAAAATACCAGAAAACAGCCAGCCAGGAACTGTATTTCCATTGAAAGTAGCCCAGGATTTAGATGTGGGTATCAATGGGCTTCAGAAATACACCATCAGTCCCAATTCTCATTTTCACGTCCTCACACGAAATCATAGTGAAGGCAAGAAATACCCAGATCTGGTACAAGACAAAGCTCTGGACAGAGAGGAGCAGCCTGAATTCAGCTTAACCCTCATGGCGCTGGATGGTGGGTCTCCACCCAGGACTGGCACAGTTACAGTTCGAATTCTGATCATGGATGTCAATGACAATGCTCCCGAGTTTGTACATACCCCATATGAGGTGCAGGTCCTGGAGAACAGCCCCCTAGATTCCCCAATCCTCAGCATCTTAGCTAGGGATGCAGATGCTGGAAACTTCGGGAGAGTTTCCTATGGCTTCTTCCAAGCATCCGATGACATTAAACAAACTTTTGCAATTAATGAAGTCACAGGAGAAATCCGTCTGAGAAAGAAATTGGATTTTGAAAAAATTAAATCTTATCATGTGGAAATTGAGGCTATAGATGGAGGAGGTCTTTCTGGGAAAGGCACTGTGTTCATAGAAGTGGTGGATGTGAACGACAATGCCCCAGAGCTTACCATATCGTCACTCACCAGCTCCATCCCAGAAAACGCTCCAGAGACTGTAGTCTCCATCTTCCGAGTTGGAGACAGAGATTCCGGAGACAATGGAAAGATGATTTGCTCCATTCCAGACAACCTGCCCTTTGTTCTAAAACCGACTTTCAAGAACTTTTACACCCTGGTGACAGAAAGTTCCTTGGACAGAGAGACCATCGCGGAGTACAACATCACCATCACTGTCACCGATTTGGGGACACCCAGGCTGAAAACCGAGCACACCATAACCATCTCAGTCTCCGACGCCAACGACAACGCCCCTGTCTTCTCCCAAGCGTCCTACACGCTGCTGGTGCGCGAGAACAACAGCCCCGCCCTGCACATAGGCAGCGTCACCGCCACAGACACAGACTCAGGCAGCAATGCCCAGCTCACCTACTCGCTGCTGACACCCCAGGACCCGCACCTGCCCCTCGCCTCGCTCGTCTCCATCAACCCAGACAACGGGCAGCTGTTCGCGCTGAGCGCGCTGGACTTCGAGGCCCTGCAGGCGTTCGAGTTCCGCGTGGGCGCCACCGACCGCGGCTCGCCCGCGCTGAGCGGACAGGCGCTGGTGCGCGTGGTGGTGCTGGACGCCAACGACAACTC